>JAITYT010000142.1:151125-164493 GCA_025433975.1 Liostenogaster flavolineata
AAGGCGCTGGTGCGCGCGCGCGTAAATACGCGCCGTAACTCGAGTGCGCGTGAATCTGCCACGCTTCAACGCACCGCAATGTGGAACGCGACGCGCTGCTCCTCAAAGCCGGATACACAAGCGTATTAAGGAGGACGACGCGAGGAGAAGAGGCGCGTTTTACTCGCGATTCGACGTTTACACTCGACGACGCCGAAAAAGAATCGGATCAACGACCCACACCGACGCGATCTTCCACGGTGCCCCGTTAACACGTTCAGCCTCGCGTCGCTCCCTGGGAACCGACAGTTTCGAAGTTAACAAATAAATGTAGTAATTTCAATATGAAATTTATCGAAACACTCCGAGCAAAAATTTCTATTGCTTTTTTGTGTATTACAAAACGCGACGACTTTTCTTCGTAATTGGTGAACGATTCTTTTTTCAATGTGCATAGGAATTTTCTCATCCGATTGTCCGAAGTCGAAACGAAGCCGTTCGATTCGTAGTTAAGCGTAAGAGCGGCACATACACATACACACGTACATATACATATAAATAAACGTATACATGAACCTATACATTATGAATCATTGTTATTATTATCGTTCAGGAATTATTAAATTATTAGATCGTTCGGAATTCATTTCGTTTTTTCCTTTTTCCATAAAACATAAAAAGCAACGTTTTTTTTTACTTTTATTTTTACGTTTACGTTTACGTTTATTAGAAAAAAACGAAATGACTTTCCGAACAACCTAATATTATCTTTTTATGAAGTTATATTTTATTCATAACACCTTCACGATTCTAGCCGTCTCAAATATCGCCGTTAAGTGCTGCTTCGCTGTCGGTTGAACGGAAAGGACAGAAATATCGACGCCGGACTCAACGCGTTAACGTTCTGCGGTTCCAATCGTTTTCACCGTTTCGCGTTCCAACCGGTTCCGATTAATTCGGCCGCGTTTCACCGCGTTCATCCCGGGGCTTTCCCTTTATTCGACCCAATTAAAACCCTCCTCGCGCCACCTTCGTCCACCTCCCACTCTGATTTCAGCCATTTTCGTCGTAGGATCGTGGTTAACGCGCGAAACGAGTCGAAAAAAATTCCAGAGAAAAGTCGAGCTTCGCGAAAGCACGCGGTAATCAATGAAAATTTTTATCCGTGTTCGTTTTGGGTACTCGTCGACCGACGATACGCGCTAAACTAAGAAACAACGGATCAACGTGCCCCATAAAGCGTGGAAAATGTTGAAATCAAAATCGTCGTTGAAACGTACTCGGTTTGGTTCTCTTGACCCTTTGATATTCGCTTTTCAGTCGTCGTGACTGGCTCTCGCGCGTCGTAACGTTTCATCGGGAAAATTCGGTTCATTTTTAACGCCACCAACTGTCTCTACCAGCTGCATCTAGTTATTGTCAAACGATAAATATTTTGTAGGAAAAAAAGGATTAAAAGCGTCCCTTGTCGATTCGGATTCCAGAGTAAACTTCGTAGCAATCGTATAGGGAGAGACATTGCGAGGCTTCGTTCGGTTTATTTTGCGTTATTTCGAAGCATCCGTTTTTTCCCGATCGTTTCGACACAATCTTCGTTGCGTGCGTAGCCGGCTTAACCCCGTACGCGGCGTCGCCAATGGCGCGCTGTCGAAACGCGGGCAAACTGCGAGAAATCCACGGCTACCGACGATACGATCAGCTATTCCACGCGAGATCACGATGCTAGTCGTGGATCAGTTTCTGGATTACGAATAGGAATCGCTCGAAATTCCGTTCTCTCGACGGTACCAAACGCGATCGAACGACGCACCGCTAAAAGCGCGTACTGTTCCAGCGGTTGTCGAAAAATGAAAAGAAGAAAGAAAAAAAAAATACGTTCTTGGATGTGGCGCGTTTTGAAATATCGAAATAACGTCGAATATCGACGATTTTCGAAACGACTAATTTCGAAAGCAACGGGAGAACGACCGAGCCTGTGTTCCACTATCGTGATGACTTTCACAGCCAAATCGAGTCTGAAAGAACATCGTGGGAGTTTGACCCTTTGCGTTCTGCGTAAACCATCAATTTGGTCGAGGAAGTCATATATTGGGTTGGAAAAAGAGTATCGCGGATTTTAGCAGTAAATTTCACACGACGTAACTTAAATTTCTGATAAATAATTGTAGGAATTAGAGGAAGACAGTTTCGATGTCCTGGAGGACAGAAAAAGAGCTGAATAGCGGAGTTTCTTTTGGAGACGGACCCATTAGATTGTCGGGTCCGGTATGCGTTCGAGGTTTGTATTTTCAAGTCATAAATGATTGCCAATACAATTAATGTACGAAGATGTCGCATTTCTGGCGTGGTAATGCGACTGGAAACCTTCTCTCGGCTCCTTGCGGCCCTCGGCTCTATGGCGACCAGATGTCAGACTACGGATGGTTCACGGGTAGCGCACAGCCGTAACACGGTTATACGGGAGGACCTACCCTGGAAGGACGAATGTGTGTGTTGTGTGTGCGTGTGAAGAGAAGAGAGGGGATAAATGAATATTCAGAAAAAAATTTAGAAGCGTTAGAGAGACAGTTACAGACAGTTAGACACAGTGACAGTACAGAGTTCGTGAGAGTTAGTTAGCCTGTTAGTCGGACAGTCAGTTAGTTATTGAATGAGAGAATCAGTTTGTGAGTGAGAATATAGCGAGTATCAGTGTGGAATAAAGGAGCAAGCGTAAATCTAGTTAGCCCATAAGAAGGCGATGAAATATAGTCATTTTCCTTATTATCATCAAAAGAGTGTTTAATCGATGCCACTCCAAAAAACCACGATTCCTACCTACATAATGTTACTAAACACATATTCTGTGGAGAATCTATACATGTACGTACACCGCATCGGCTGATAGGTTCGCGGTCTAAAAATAATGCCCGGTAATGCAAAATAAAGCCTACGAAAAACGCAAAGTCGAGAAGCGGAGAGCGTATTTCAAAATTTTCCGAGAGAATTATGGTCGTAGAGTGAAAGGATGAAAAGCCAGTAGCGTTTATCTCCACCCTCCACGGTGATAACTTTCGATCGAAGGATGGAAAACGTAAAGCGGAGTGCGTTATAGAGTATCACGGAGTGGTAAAGACCGCGAGTGGGGCCCTGGTATTTAAATTTCTGAACCGGCTTGAAGGGTTAATCTCTCGATCGAGGCAGATTCCAAAGCAAAGCGTCTGACGGATGGCAGATGGTTCTACCGAGATCGACGTCGCGAGCCGCGCAACTAGGCAACTCGCCGATTCGTCGACGACGACGATTGCTGAACGCCCGTGGGCACTCGTACCTCGCGTTAATCCCTTAACTAGGCACAACGAGTATACCAATCACGTCGCGAATTAATTCTGGCGCGTCGCGCGTCGTAGATTTCAACGGCTCGTTATCGAAGCGTGCGTTCGTAGTCTCTAGGAGAAGGAAGATCGATCGAATTAATCACGTTCGATACTTTCGAGAATTCTAGCGCTATTCTAAGCGAATAAAAGCGCCACGCCAAGGGAGAAAGAAACATTAGGCTGGTGCGTATGAAATGTCGGATTTTTTAGTGCATATATAAAACTGCATATTTTTTTCAAAAGCTACTTATTTCATCGAAATATGCTCCGTTTGCTTCGATACACTTTTCCCAACGAGATTTTAACGCATAGATGCCTATCTTAAAGAAATTCTGATATTTAGAATCGATAAGCTCTGTCTCCATTTTCGTACTACTCATTCTAACTGTTCTAAATGTTTAAAAAAGTGAAAGTCGCTTGGCGAAAGATTCGGTGAATCGATATTACGCATATCGATTACCACATCGATTATTACGAATTGTCTAGCTCGAGACCCAACTTTTAGAGGAAAGATTCCATCCTCGTTCTTCGATCAAAAACTCAAATAACTGTTAATATCACTCGTCTGATCCTGCTTGGCACGTATAATGTCAACAGCATTTCGTGGCGATTAAACGGCGTTGATAGATCACCCAAAGACGATTCGCTAGCTTATCTTGCGAGAAGCTAGACCGCGAATCATCGTCGTATCGAGTAGCAACACGGTGGTCGCCGATAGGCCATCCTAAAGTGGCGGGAAGCCAAACGTAATCCTGATCGGCTCAAACGTCTCCCTATTAGTAGAATCGCGATCAAATCGGGAAAGCCACCCCGATGGCTACGAGTAGGAGATTACCGAATCTCCATCGATTAGCGCGGGCGTTAAGAAGGATCGGATGGTGTCTTGGTAACACCGAACCGATCGCAGCCGGTAATACGCGCGGGGATCGTCGAGACCCTTTTCTCTCTCGAATTAACGCGATGATCTCCCATTCGCTTTGGAACCGGCCTTCTCTACCGATCCGAACACTCCGGACCTATCCAAATAGACGAAGCTCCGAAGGAAGGGACGAACGAACGAACATAGGTTAGAACGAAGGTTCGAAGGAAGATCCGAACGAAGGAACGAACGAAGGTTCGAACCAAGATTCGAATGAAGGTCCGAAGGAAAGGCAAACAAACGGAATCATCTTTCAAGAGGATAATGGAGCGCCTAATCGACCGATCGTCGCTAAGAAAAATACGAGAGAAACTCGACTTCTCTCTTCGCATCTCCGTCGTGCCGCGTGACCGCACGCGGCACGAGAACCTTCTCCGATACTCCTCTGCACGTGACACAGCGCGCGCTCGTAACGAGACAAGTGGCGGGCTGTTAGATAGCTGGACAGGCTGGCTGGCTAGCTGGCTGACTAGCCGGCTGACTGGTCGACCGCTTGACTGGCTGGTTGGTTCTCCTGCTTTTCTCGTTCTCCCTTCGAAATCGAGAGTCCATTGGCTGGTGTGCAAAACCAGTTGGCCGGAAGAGAAAAAGAAGAAGAAGAGAGGCGAAGAAGCTCGCATAGTCGTTCTCCGCTGGGAGAATCAACGTTGGTGAATCATGTTTTCCCGCGGCGACTCGCTTTCAAGAGCTACCCGCTCTTGCTGCTGCTGCTGCTGCTGTTGCTGTTGCTGTTATTGCAGCTGCTCCCACTGACTGGCAACTCGGTCAGCCGCGTCAAGCGCTCGATTTCTAATCCGAGCGAGCCAGAGTTCGCTCGCTGCTGCCAATCGAATCGAAACGTGACAGCGAGACTCGCTGAACGTCGCTCCATCGAAGAACGTTCTTTTCGATCGCGACTTTTCAATTACAGAAAAAAAGAATCGCGATACTGTTGAGTTGGCAACTAAGCGATCGCGGATTTTACCTAACGATCTATCGGCAAAATCTGCGATCGTTTAGTTGCCAAGCCAGTAGAAGGTCTTTTGGAATCGGTTTGGAATGTTTTGGTGTAATAATCGGGATCGGGAGCGGGCAACGACGTACGACCAAGCGGATGAGACGTTTTCAGGCAGAAGAAGGTCCGTGGCGTGTCTTAGACCTAGCGCCGGACAAGTGGTATCATACGATATTAAAACGGGAGAGATAGGAGAGGTAGGCGCGCGAAGAGACCGCCTCCGCATAATCGCCGTGGAAATTTACGACGAATCGTCTTTTCCCACGGGAGCAACTCGAGAGAACTCGGGCGACGTTGCTCCCCGAGTGCTCGAATTCCAAAGTGCCTCTGAGCGAGCGTCCATCGTTTAACGCAAAACGTACCAAACGGGGTCAAACGACCCTTTTCAAAATTTACTTCGATCGTTTATGTCGCTTGTAAAATTGAAAACGTATGTTTGACTATTTTCATTGGCATTCGTTGTTTCTTATTTCCTTCGATAAATTAATTAACAATTTTTTCTAAACATCAACGTCTGTTTGTTGTCAACGCGCCTTCCAGAGTTTCGTTCTGCGTTGCATCGAACTGCCAGCGATTCGAAAAAAATCTTCTCTCTCGATCTCCTTCTTTCTTGCTTTCGAAAGACTCTACGTTCTTCGTTTAACGCAATTGTACAACGACCCTTTCCAAAATTTACTTCGATCGTTTATATCGCTTGTAAAATTGGAAATGTATCGACTATTTTATTGGCGCGGGTCGCACATTATTTCCTTCGATAAATTAACAATTTTTTTTTTCTAAAAATCAACGTCTGTTTGATGTCAACGCGCCTTCCAGAGTTTCGTTCTACCATCCGCCAGCGATTCGAAGGAAAATATTTGTTCTCTCGATCTTCTTCTTTCTTTTTTTCGAAAGACTGGTCGTGGCACGTCGCGCGACGTCTCTGTTACATCGTCCGTTCCTTCGTCGAACGAGTTTCCTCTTCGACTAGCAGGAACCAGCAGGAGCTAGCTAGTTATCTAGTAGACGCAGTCGATCGCGGAGTTCATGGCGGACGTGACGCAACGCGCCAAAGCGGACGAGAGGAAAGATGACGTCAACGGGATCGATTGAAAAATGAAGAAGCCGCGCGGCTTACGCGTAAATTCGCCATTTTGTCGCGTGATTTGTCGATGATCCTGCGTAATGAATGCTAAACGAAACTATACGCGTTAGAGCGCCACGACTAGGTAGAGAGGGAAAGAGAGAAAACAGAAAACGAGAAAAAGACTGGAAGACAGAGAGAGACGAAAAAAGAAGAAGGAAGAGAAGGAGGGAGCAAGAGAGGGCACGGACCTTGGCAGAAAGGATTCGCGTTATTTACTGGCGGCCGTGTATCGACTATAAGGCCACTATAAGGGGCCTGCTGCTGACGACTGGTACCGAAGACACGATTTACCCGGTGTACCGTGTGTACGTACAATCCGGCGACGTCCGGATGCCCGTACACGCGAACGAATACCATGGACGCGATGCGCACCGCGCGCACACCGTCCATGCAACGGGCTAACAGCACCGTGGAATGTCGTCGTAGTGGCGCTCAACTCGCCTCTTTAATTCGCACGTGCCCTCGCGCCACCTCCAGCCTCGACGACGACGATAACGACCACGACGACGACGACGGCGAGATCACGACGATTCGAAGAAGTCGTTAGATAAGGCAAGATGGACGACGGTCTTCGTACGTCTCTTCCCGTGCTTCTCTAGGCGATCGAAAGAACCTCGATGGCGTTCGATCGACTTCGAGTCGATTCAGAGTTCGGCGCCGATCGCGCGACTGTCGTTCGGACGGAGGTTGAATTTAATCCTGTACCCGTCGAAATTCAAAAATACGAAGAAAAGATGATTAAATTAACCGTACAACGATATTCATTGCGATCGACTTCGTGCTTGAAATTTGAAAATGTGTCCCAAAAATTGGCCACTGACGGACAATGAGTTTTAAAAAAAAAAGCATAAGTTGTGGTCGAGTTGAAACGAAATGTCGAACGATATTGCTCGCGAAAGGTTTACGAGACGACGTTGAAAGATCGTACATCCAATGGGAATGTCAAAGTAACACGAAAACCCACTGGACGAGTCGAAACTAGCTTTTAACGACGACGACAGCCGATAAGGGGAAACTATAGTTGCGCAAGGTCAAGGCCGTGAAAGCGACGCTCCCGCACAAAGAGACGACGACGGTGTGTCCGACCCTAAGTAAGCGCACCTACATAAATTGTCCGCGGTGCACCGCCGTACGCTCGACTATCCACCCGTGAATGCGTGCTTTATCATAAATATCCTCGAAAATAAATTATCCGGATTCTAAAATATCCCCGTAAATTCATATCTAACGTAATAATGCCGACGTTATGGCGCTGTTACGTTCTTTCTTTACGACGACGACGCGAATGCCGTTCAACGCGCTATAAAATTAACGTTTCATTCGCTCACCGCGCATTTTCTCGGCTCGACATCGCGCGCCATTACGCGCGCCGTTCCTTCTTTCACCCTTCGAGAATCTCGAATACGGCAATAGCATTATTCCTTTTCCATCGTCAACGTCCAGACCGAGACGATTCGAAGGAGCGAGTCACGATTAGTCCTTCGTGGTTTTTTATTACGCGTAAAAATCGAACTATCTTCTCCCTGCCGCCACGGCGAGAGAAGAATCGGCTCGCCGTTGAGAAAAATTCGATCCGAGTGCTTTGCGCGCGTCGAAGGATCGTTTCATTTTTCAGGGAAGAGACCTAAGTCCGCGCACGAGCCACGAATTATTGGCCGTTTATAAATCGCACTGCGTTTTCTTTCTTTCCACGGAAAACCCTCGAACGAACGCACGCTTTGACAGGCGTGACAATTTTCTCGTATCGATTGCTGCGCGGAAAGCTGCGACGAACGAAAGAGATGAGAACCATTCGATCGGTGCGCGTGAAATGTTGTTGGACTTTTAAGTGAATATATATTAGGTTGGGGAAAAAGTATTGCGTGTTGCAGAGATGGCTTTAGGGTCGCTTATCTCTGAAAATATCCAGCGCATCGCCTGGCGATGTTCCAAAGGTTATGTTTCAGAGCACATTTTAAAAGAAAAGTTATTAAAATTGGTGGCTCTAGTCAGAAGTTATACCGATTTAAACACGAGTGAACTCACTGAGAAAATTTGGTACATTTTGGAAACAAAAAAATTTGTTTCGAACCATTTGCGAAAAGCTGGATACGAAAAGAAGCTCGACGTTTGGGTGCCACACGAACTCACGACCAAAAAATTGTTGGGCCGCGTTTCGATATGCGAAACATTGAAGAAACGAAACGAAACCTAGCATAGTGAAAAGGTGGTTAGTAACGATGAAAATTACATTGTCCAGTAAATATTAATTAATGTATTGAAAATGCATTAATCTTTTTATTTCCAAAGGGAATAGAACTTTCCTCTAGACCTTATTTATATATTGGGTCGGGGAAAAAGTATTGCGGATTTTAGCAATAAATTTCACGCAACATTTTTCTTACGTTTGAACGAACTTCATCGAACCAAGTATGCTCCATTTTGATCTATAACTTTTTGCTATTTTTGGGGTAGAATCGTTATTCCATCGGTGTAGAACTTCGGGGGTTTTTTGGCGATAAACTTTTTCCCCGACTCAATATATAAATCCGACACTTCGTATGCATCAATCTAAATAAAATCTAGTCCTCTCTCTCTCCCTCTCTCTCTATCTATCTCTTTCTGCCGATTCACGGAAAATTTCCACGGAATTCGACGTACACAACGAAGTCGAGGAGAAGGAGGAGACGAAGGACAATAACAGCATCGACGAGGCGACCCTTCGTTCGTAATACGAATCCAGGGATGGATATTCCACCGAGCGGAAACGATTTGCTTGCCGGCCTCCAGAGGAGGACTTCTTTGCCTCTTGGAAAAATCGATTACACGTCGAGCTCCTCTCCTCGTTCGCGGGACTGTTTCAGCATTCCCAGCGGCGGATTGGCATCGAGTTCTGTCGCATAAATAGCTAAGGAGCCGATACATTATTCCTTAGCCGTGCTTCTCACTGGCCGGCCGGCCGGTCGGTTGATCGAAGGCTGCTGAAGCCAAGGGAGACACGAGGCGACGGACGATGCCCCGTCCACGCCAGGGAAGGGAAAAAATAGAAGCGAAAAAAAGCGGAAGAGTCGCGCTCGATGAACGTGTTTCCGTCGCGAGGAATTTCACTATCGCATTTTCCTCCATAGATATCCGGGACCTCGGTTCGGAACAAAACTCAAGTGCGATAAAGAACGTGATATTACACGAAAAATTACGTTCGTTCACGCGCAAGGCCGATGTACGATTCACTCTGTTTCCGTAGAAAAAAAGATAAAGAAATCGAAAAATCCACTGGCCGAAGAAATGGAAACGATTGTTTTTTATTCGGAGAAAGTTTTCAAGCTTTCGTACATAAGATGGTTCGTTGGTCTGTTTTAACCCTTGACACTCCAATTTTTAAGTGTGAATATCAATCGACAACTCAAACTTATTATCGTCATATTTTGACACGCAAGTTTTTAATCGTCACTTTAAACGCTACAATGACGTGTAAATAATAATATTAAAGTAATTCAAAAGAATCTTAGCTCATTCCAGAAGTAATATAATTTTGGTTTCGGCATTTATATTGTTATTCATAATTGATTAATGTATGGTACTTTTTAAAACATTCATTGGGATGCAAACTATCACTGCTGTCACTATAACTGCTTTACAAGTTAACAGCTACGTCATAATAGATGCGAAAATCGTCATTGTCATCGTCACTATCTATATTTTCCTCGCAAAGGCAATTTATCTTCCTTCTCGACATAATCGAAAAACAGATGGATTTACGATAAAACAGGTTGAGATCTGATCGTCTTTACCGATCGCTCGTAACCGACCGAGAAATATTATTTTTTATCTATGAAAGAGTACACTTTGAGTAGCACGCTTCGAACCAGAAGTGCCCGATAAACTCACTCGGAGTCGTAAGAGTTAAAACGATCGAACCGCGTACGGACAATTTCTCCGTGCGCCTTCGAAACGTCAAAATCATCCCCAAAATGGCGGTCGAACCGCGACACCAAGACGACTCGATCGAAGAAGGAGACCAGCGACTCCTCTAAGAGAAGAACGACAATATATCTAGCGGCAACATCCCACAGCTATGGAATCCAATCGAAGGACGAATTCATAGCCGGATCCTCGTTTCCAAATTCTCGTTGGTATCGAACCGTGGTGGTGCTGGTGGTGGAGGCGGTGGCGGCGCCGACGACGAACAGAACGCGTTGCGCATCGGTGGTGATTGTCTCCTCGTCGACGAGAGAGAGAGAGAGAGAGAGAGAGAGAGGAGAGGAAGCGGCATGGAAGCGAGATTAATTTCGCGCGGCGTTGCAGGGTGACACCGTACTAATACCACGTAAATGGGATCACAATGGCGGACCGCAGTTTCCAATCATGTCGGGCCAGCGCCACCGTGTATCCAAGTAATCGGGCCTACCTACCTCTCCCTCCACTGCTGGCTCTTCCAACCCTCCTGACGCCTCTCTTCGCCATCCAGCTCCGTCTCTATCGACTTAGCGACGGTATCAGCAGCGTCACCACCACCACCAACAAGACGACGTACCACCCGGCTAAGAGCGACTAGAAGCCTGCGTCGACGTAATTAAGGCGCGACCCACTGCGAGCGCTAGACCGTCTGATAAAATTAGTTCTCCACCATCGAGTCGCGTCATCGAGCATTGCCAAAAGCGACGCGATTATAGGCGAGAGGCGCTAACAACCGAACGCCTCCAAGCTCTTCTCATCTTCCTCTTCCTCCATGCTGAGATCTAGCGATCGACCGACGAAGTCTCTTTTTTTCCAGTCTCGACTGGAAGCCGCGATTTAATGTTAAGTCGAATAGAACCGTTGGAAAACGAACGGACGCTTTTTCGTTAGATTTTTCCTCTCGTGTCGCGGATTCGACGTTGTCTTTTCTTTTCCTTTTTTTTCCTTTCTTCGAAAGATCGTCCATCGTCTCGTTACTTCCTCGATTTTCCCTTAGCTCGATGTTAAGTCGAATACAACCGTCGGATTTTTGCTCTCTCGCTCTTGCTTTTGCTGCTCGTTCACGCATTAGCTCTCGATGAAACGCGATTATAAGCGAGCTGAGATCTCTTTTTTTTCCTCTCGAAAGATCGTCGATCGTCTCGTTACTTCGTCTTCATCCTCGACGGAAAGCTGAGTCGAATGCGTCGGTCGAGAGACGAAAAAAAACGCAATTTGGAAATGTTTGCTCTCGTGGCGTGGATTGGAAGAAGAGGCAGAACGTGGACGCGCAGGCTCTCGACGAAGCCACGAGATTCGCGAGGTAATTCGGAAGAGTTATTTCAATTTCGCGAAGCGACTGTACGTACGCTCCTGACCCCGTACAGGTTCCTTTTCTTTCTGGCGCTGCGTTCGAGGTGTACCGTGAACGAGACTGTCTCCGATACGTATGCATTTCTCGAGGGATAATGCCTAAGTGGTAAATTGCACGGCAGCAAAAGGGCCAATTCTCGTTGCCTTGGCGAGCGCCGCTTAAAAATACCGAGCGAAGGTTAATTGCGAGGGCATCGAAGAGCACAAACTCCGTATCAAACGTACGTCTTCTCGATCGTCTCGTCTTTTTCTTCGTCTTCTTCTTCTTCTTCTTGGTTCCCTCTTATGATACATTGCAGAGGATCCGCGAATATAATCCTCCAGCTTCTCTCTTTCTTTCTTTCTTTTTTTGCCCCTTCTCCCCTCCGCACGCGCGCGCACGAAATTCCTCTCTTTTTCCTCGCGCGATCGACGAAGATGGCGAGTTAAACGCGCGATCGTGCAAACTGCCCTCCAACTGCTTCTCCATTGCCCGTGGAATTCCCTCTGCGCCAAGGCGAAAGGTTAAAAACGCGAGAATCCAACGAGGATCTCGGGTAAAAACAACGAGATCGATTTCGCGCCGATGAAAGGCCAAAATCGATGGAGTCGATGCGTCGAATCGATATTTTTTGGCGAGGACGACCTGGGCAAATTAAAGCGATAAATTCTCTGGCGTCGACGTCGAATCGAGGGCGAAATAGACGCGATACTCGATAAAAATCAGGTTTTTCGAGAAAACGAAGGACGACGGCGAAGAAGAGAGGAAAGAAGAGGAGAGGAGGAAGATGCCGATCGAAAATTATGCAAATTCGACCCGATCTTGGTAGGTACGAAGACGACGGTGAGGAAGGAGAGGAAGGAGGGCAGGGTAAAGCGAAACGGAAGAGAAAAGTGGCGCGTAATGCGGCAAAGTGCTTTTATTATTCATCGCTCTTGAGTAAAGCCCGTGGCAATGCGAGGACAAAGCGGCTGTCTGCGGTGTTTTTACAAGCATCCGTATTTCGACGGCGCGTCTAAAGGAAAAGAACGGAGATCTACTCGGCAGGAGACGCGTTCGTGCTACGAGAGACGAGAAAACGCGCCTTTCCGTGCCTCTTTCGGTCTTTCGGTCGGTGTCGACGCTTCGATACCGCCTTGCACCGAAAAAGAGGGCGAGAGCCTATGAATAATGTCTACGTTCGTTCCTTCCTTCCTTCCTTTCTCCTTTCGCGCGAGCGACGTCCCTATAAATTCCAATAAAAGCGATACGACCGCGTACACTCCACTCTCCTCTCTAAACTCTCGACGTCGTTTCCAAGCGAGGTCGAACCCAACCATCTCACCAAATTTTCCAACGCGATCTCCTCGCCCTTTTCCACGAAGACCGAACGTTCTTCTCGTCCATTTTACAACGCAAACGAAAAAACAGAGTCGATAAGGAAGATTCCAACCTTCGATCGATGATCGCGAAAGTTGCTTAGCAAAGGAATTGTTTATTATTCGTTTCTATAGGATTCGTCGTTGCTAAGTACGCGTTATCTAAATTTATTGGCTTGTCCGGAAAGTTCGTGCCGATTTCCGGTTCTTTTTTTAAATTTATTTATTATTTTATTACATACTTTATCATATATATAATAAATAATTATATATAATTAATTTTTTTTCTTCAAAAAAGAAGAAAACAATTTTCCCCTTTTTGTAACGATTTTCTTTGCCCGTCGCGACGGCGAGTTCGTTTCCAAAC
>JAITYT010000142.1:239298-257245 GCA_025433975.1 Liostenogaster flavolineata
ATCTGCGGAAGCACCGGTGTATCTCGGAAGGTAGCAATCGAAAAACAATCGAGATGGAGAGATAGAACGTCGCTACGGCGGCGCGCGATTCACCTGGATCGTAGTCGAGCCACGCACGAGGAGCCGAGGAGGAAGAACGAACGGAGGAGCTCCTACCGAAAAACAAGGCGTAAAGCATTAATTACGTAACTTCCGGTTCGAGGCTCCGAGCGACGAGGGGATAGGCGTCTTTCTGTCGTAGGGGCAGGGAGGACGAGAGGGGGTGGGCGCGCGTGTTCTTCGTGCGTGGAGAATGGCGAGCGGAGAGAGAGAGAGAGAGAATCCTTGGAACACGCGGGAGTCTCGAGGGAGGAAAAAAAAAGCCTCGAGAATAAACGAGCGTGCGTTGCACCAGGGGCAGATAGAAATCGGCACCGTCGTTGCAAGGGACGACGACGACGACGACGACGACGACGACGACGATGACGATGCCGATGACGACGGCGCCGATCGCGGGGTCGCCGAATGAAAAGAAAAGAAATAAGAAGAAAAAAAAGGAAGGAAGGAAAGAAGGAAAGAATATTGGTAAAGGAAAAATGTAAAACAGTGCGATTTAAACGCGTGTAACGGGCGTAAGGAAAGGCGAAGGGGCTGGCGCCCGAAGGCGATCAGAAACGAAGGGGTCACCGGACACGAGGAGATCGCGTGAGATTAGCTCTCTTTTAAGTGTGACTCATGCAGAGCGGGGAAAGTAAATGAGCGCAAGAGCGGTCTGCGCTGCCGCCCTTCCTTTTTTTTTTCTTTGCTTTTTTTTCATTCGCCTTCTTTCCCTTTTTTCTTTCCTGAGCGACTCTCTCTCTCTCTCTCTCTCTCTCTCTCTCTTTCTCCGTCTTCTTTTTTACCAAGCTCGACACAGGACGACGCCATTCACCGCCGAATATTCTGCCTCTGGCTACGAAATCCACCGGATTCGATTGGAGTTAGAATCGGAAGACCGGGAGTCGACGCCCTTCTTTTTGCGCGACTTCTCTGATATTTTTAGGAAGAATCACGGTCCAATTACCGAGATACATCGTTCGTTGCATGTTACGTTTCATCGTTGGTCGAAAGGCGACTGTCGCGCGAAATACGCGGCTCGCCTCGTTGCTTCTCGGCTACTCTAAAAAAATGTCCATCTTCGATTTCCATCGAGACGGATCAGATCGTTTCTTTTCCTTTTTTTTTCTTGAACGCATCGCTGAAATAAAAAGCACCGTGCGTCGATTCGTCGCGAGACGAGAAACGTCTCGTGCATGGAAGCCGAAAGCTCGATACGCGAGTAACTTCGGCACGAAACTTTAGCGAAATTTCGAGAACTTCGAGCGCCTCGACGAATCGCGGATGTTCGGCAAAGAAAAATATTCGTACGTGAAACGAGAATCGAATCGAGCGTGACTAACCGTCGCTCGTCCGTGTACTTGCTTCCGCTTCCGCTTCTTCTTCTTTTTCTTCTTCTTCTTGGTCGTCTCGCCTCGATTTATCGTCGTGAACGCGACGAACGATCTAATCGTTCCTACGGCCTTTTTCGCGATCGTAGGGCCAGCCTATGCTCGTTCGTGATCGTGACGTCCTCGTTCGTAGGATATTTGTACACTTTTAAGGAAAAATTTGGAATTTTCCTTCTTCTCGTTCGAGCAGTCTTCACTGAGCAATCGCTCGAGTTACCAACCCGATAGCTGACGTTTTCGCCAAGGGGCTCCGATTTCGAAACATAAATCGAAAGCGACGTCCGCCAACGTTGCGGAATGGCTCGATAGAATGGTGTCTATTCCGTACACGGAGAGAGCAATTTCGGATGAGAAAGGAGACGACAATCGCGAAGGGAAGACGGCGCGCCGTTCTGGTGCAAATTAAATGGTTTATTGGCGGGTATCGAGCTGTGACGCGGACTCGAGACACGGACGGACAAACAGAGAGAGACAGAGAGAGAGAGAGAGAGATCGTAAGAAGGCCGTAGGAGAGGCTCATTAGTCGCGGACAGGACAAAGCTAAATTGTCTTTTCTCTTTTCTTTTCTTTTCGTCGTCGTTTTCCGTCTCTTTCTACCTTTCCGCTTGTCCGTCTCTCCTTCTCTCTCGTGGCCGATTTCTTTCGTGGCACATCTGCGCGAGCGATATCAAACCGAGTATCCGTAGGGAGTAAAGGACACGCTGTCGTCGTATCGACGTCGTTGTCGTCTGCGTGATTTCCTTCGGTTTCGTCTCTCTGTTTCCTCTCCCCCCGTTGTCTCGTCTCCTCTCATTAAACTCGTATCTCGACTCCTTCTCTCCTCCTTTCTTTACATTTTCTCTCTCCCTTTCTCTCGCTCTCCTTCTCTTTTTCTCTCTCGTCGATCGAGACGGCCTTCCACCACCACCACCAACTGCGCGCTATTCGCGTGTACGAAAATAGCAGCGCCTTTGTTTCACCCAACGCCGCTCGTGCGACCTTTTCCTTTCCTCTCCTCTCCTCTCGTCGTACCAACGCGTCGCCTCCTCCGTCCTCGATGTCCTCCTCGTGTCCTGTTGCCCCGCTCCTCCTTCTCCTTCCTTACGAACACACGGAGACGGTTTTACTGCTATCCGGCGATTAACGAAGGTCGATCGAAACTTTCCTCCTCGACGTCCGCGCGCTTACGCGACGATAAAAGCAGGAAAATATTTCGTCTTTTTACCTATCGGTTTCTACCGAAGAGGAGATATTTTCTTCTTTTATATATGTGTGTGTAAGGTAACCTTCTTCTTACTTGAAATTTTCTTGGGAAAAGCACGAGTAACTAAGATGACAAAATTCGTTATCGATTCGTGTAAAAAATTCGAATGGACGTTTGAACGATACCAATGAATAAATATTGGCGATTCTTCTTTGTTATACGTTTCTTCCTGCCTCGGCGAGAACGACGACGTTATAAAACAGATTTATTTATCGATTGTACGAATCGATGGACGATAAATGTTTCATCGATTTTCACTTTCCCTCAATTATTCTTGCCTCTCTTAATATCGTTCGAAGCGCGTTCATAAGAATAACCCGGCCGTCACTGATTCGACATTGAAGGAAGGTCGTAACGCGTCCCAAGGCGCGCGCTCGTAAACGCGGAGGAGCCACACACACGGAGCCTTCTTCGTCGTGTGAGTAAGTTCGAGTCGCGGAGAAGTATCGATTTCGTGCGAGGTATGCGGCCTACCAAAATCGAGCGAGAGAGCGTCCAGACATATCGATTTCACGCGACGTACGCGGCGGCGACGTACGCAAATACGAAAATCGTGCGACATTCGTAATTCGATCTCCGGCGCCTTCTCCTTCGCCCCCCGCCTCCCGCCTTCCATTCTTTCGTTCGTTCTTTCATTCGTACTTTCTTTCATTCATTCGAGAGCGACTCGACAGTCGATCGACGCCGCGATTGAGACAACGTTACGCGTACGGTAGATATTAAACGCCATTTAAATACCTCTTAAATGCCTTTTAAACGAAACGACTTCGCCGACTCGATGAGCACGTTGAGACCACCGATAAGGATCGTTAAAAGGCAAATCAAAATTGCCTAGATTAAAAAAAAAAATATATATATATATAATTATGTTTATTAATTTATTACATTACATGACTTTATGATATTATTTATTATATTATATCAATTACTATTACATATATCGATTTATATGTAATAAAGCACTGAAACGCTTTAGCGCTAAACGTACCGGCATTTTCGTATACCTAATCGTACAGTCAGCGGTCGAATGATTCTTACGAAAGAGACGTTGACTTTTAGAAAAAAAATGGTTAATTTATCGAAGAAAATAACGTACGAAAATACCAATAAAAAAAAATCGAACAAGTATTTCCATTTTTATAAGCGACACAAATAGTTAAAATAAATTTTGAAAAGGGTCGTTCGGCCCCGTTCGATACGTTTAGTGCGAACTACTCGTTTCGTCGTTTCTCGGACTGTTCGTTTGCATCTCGTTGTAAAAGCGGCTCACGGTAAACGAAGAACTGTACTGGTTAGAACTAGTCTGGATGAGTAGTCGACACTGAAGTACGCAATGCTATGAAGTAATTAGAAGGCGTTTCTTGTTCTCTAAATTTTACAATGACATTCATTATATTCGGTAATATCGTTTGTCTCGTGTAAAGTATGAGGTCAAGGTATATACGGTATGAACGTATATGTACGCTCTTCGTACCTGAGCGCACACTTTTCCAGCGAAAGGGTTAACGCGTTAAAAAATTCTCGCCACTCGTACGAACTTACGAAACGAACAACGATCTTGTTTCTTCTCCTCTCTGTTTCTCTCGCTCGGGAGGCGACTCGATCTTCCATCGACATCTACGAAATAAAGGAAGATCCAACTCGGAGCGGATTCGATGGACTTTCGCTTTTTCGCGTCGCGACGAATGGTCGAAAGGACGAGCGCGTACGCGCAGCACGTCGGCTGCTCCTTCTTAATTCGTTGTTTAAAATTCGCATCGGTTCGTCTTGTAGGCATTTGCATGAAAGTTATATAAGAACGTGGTCGTGATTGAATTTCATAACGCGCTCGGACGTACGACGAGCGAGTTTATTAGCCAGGCTACGCGTACGTGTCACTGTCGCATTACCATTAGCGCTCGGTAAATCCGTTTTCGAGCTCTCCTATCGGCTTAAAGTCTGCGCCGCTCCTTCCACCTGAGCTTTATCCAGTCGATTGCGAGCACGACGAAGGGAGAACCTTCCCGGTCACCCTTTCTCTCGTTCCGCGTCGTAATACGAGCACCGCCACCCTCTCTCCCTCCCTCACCCGGCGTCGCTCGTCCGACACGCGACGAGACAAGCTCGTCGTGATTTCTTTATTTCTCCCGCGATCGATTTTAATCGGCCGCTAAAGCCGCTCTCGTAATAAATTTCGCGGGAGAAGCCGCCACCGTATCGGATTAATAGGGAAAAAACGAAGTCGGCGCCGAGGACGTACGGCTCCTCTTAAATCGTTTTCAACGCGCATCGACGACACTCCGTTCGCTTTGTCGCTCGCGCGATATTTTCCTCTCTTTGAAAAATTCGACCGAGGGACGATGGACACGACGAGTTCGACGCTTTTCCATTGGAAAGGAAGATTGGCAGGCTGGAGGAGAAGGAGGAGAAGAAGAAGAAGAAGAAGAAGGGGCGTTAGTCGCTCGTCTCATAATTTGTTCATTCCTATTTTTAGATACGTCCGATCTCGACGTGACTAGGAACGTATCTCTCCTCTCTTTCTTTCTTTCTCTCCTTCTCTGGCTTAGTGGAAATGTCTTCTTGGCGCCAGAGAGCCCGCGGAACAGTGACAACGAAAACGTTCGTTGGACGAACGAAAATAAATCCCTCGATGGCAAGCGAGGAATTTCTCCAACACGTGTACGAGGCTTACGTAAAACCCCATCGCGTCGATGCCAATTTTTATACTCGGATAAGTGGATCGTTGCATCGGCCGAACACGCGTCGAGTTTATTCTTTCCGAGAAAAAGCGACGAGTTTAACGAGCCTTCGTAAGATCCACGTCTAATCCGATCGCGCGCCGCCCAAAAGAGGAATAAACGGCGCTGTGCTTCGATCGAACGAACGACCAAGTAGACCGATCCAGATTCGCGCGTTAACGATCTCGTTAAAGCGTCGATCGAGTAAAATCGACCGTTAAGTTCCATCGAAATATCGCGAATTATTCCAAAGGTTTCCGATACAAATTTTCAAGTCTGCCATAAATTTAATTTATTACGTATATTTTATATATATATAATATTCTACGTTACACGTTATGTTAATATATAATATAATTAGGGTGGAATTTAACCCTACTATCGCGGTTTATTGCGCGTCGATTGCTCGGAATAATTATCCTGTTCATTTTCATTTTTTCAGATTTAAAGTGCGTTTTATCGCTCCTTGCGTTCCATAAAACAAAAATCGTCGATATAATACGTTTATGAATCTAAGGGTTGAAGGAAGCTAACAATTGCGTGGAGATTAAGAAGAAACGCCACGCGACAGGACGAGGAAGTAAAGAATCGCAAATAAATATTTATTTAAGCGTGGAGGGCGTCGCGCGAGGGCGATATGATTCCTTGAAAGAGCGCCTAAGAATTGGAAGGTGTCGAAAGGGCGACGATTCCCTTCCGTACGCGCGACGAACCGAAGAGAGTAAGAAAGAAAACGAAATGGCGGGACGATCGCAACGACGAAGAAAAAAAAGACAAAAAAAAGAAACGGAAAAGGGGAAAAAAAAGAAAAATGAAAAGAGGCGTCGTGGTTGATGCGTTCCACGAAAGCGAGACGATCCATCGAATTAGAGGGTTACGTATAAGCCGTTATTACCAGTGTTGCGCTCGGGAAAGGCGTTTCGAGTTGGATAGCAGCCGGGCAATCCCGGAGAGAAGAAAAATAAAGCGTCGAACCGAATCGGGCGGTGGCGTCTCCCGTAAGGAGGGCGCGCGACTGCCTCCGTCACGTGGCGCAAAAAGAGGCAGCAGTTTCTTTGAAGATGGATCGTTCGGGGACACTTGTCGAGGCGAAGCGTCTTCTCCCGTGGGATTAGATCTTCCTCTTTCCCCTTGCAAGACGACTCGTCTTCTTGCGCGTTGTCGAGAATCGACTGCGAGTGGGAAGGAGAGGGCGAAGACCGAGGGCGGGAGGGAGGGAGGAAGGAAGAAGAAACGTCGGCTCGACCGTGATAATGGCTCGACGCGTCTCCTCGATAAATCTCATTGTGTTACGCGCGGTCTTTTCGGTCCTCGTTCCCTCCTCCCTTTTTCGAGTTTCCTCCTTGTCGCTGTCCTTCTCTTTGCTCGGCTACTCGCGATACACCGTCCTTGTCGCGCTGCCAAATCGCTGGAAACGACCTTTTTTTTTTCTCTCTCTCTCTGTCTTTCTTCTTTCTCTTCTTCTTCTTCTTCTTCTTGGTCTTTCCTACGGGTGACCTTGAGCTACACGCGTGATCAGCGTTCGCACGACGCAGTCAGGCGAGAGGAGCAGCTTTCTACGCCTCGAGACCCTTCGCGTTCGAAGCGCCGTGCGTGGAGGAACCCTTCGGTCTCTCACTATTTTTCTCTTCTATTTTTTTCATTTCATTCCTTCCATGCTCGTCGTCCTTTCGTTCGCGACAAAAATCTTTCGTATCTTTGGGATCCGTTTTACGTTGTCGCTCGGAATCGAACGAATCGAACGAGACGGATCGCGATGCAACGCGCTTGCGATCTTGATTCATCGGCGCTTTACTGGCAGATTGTGTCGACGTCGCGGGACAAACCGAGGGGAAAGAGTCGTCGTGACGCGTTAACATCGGCTACTGAATCATTCGTCGAATCTAAGTAGCGATAGGAGGAAAATTAGTTTTAAAACAAATACGGTCGTTTTCATTTTTGCGTCAAAATCGGCAAATTAATGGAAAAATATAGAAAAAACGAGGCAAAAATCGAAGAGTCTTTCCTCCTATTTTATTCGCACTTGCAACGCGGACGTTTTGACTGGCAGCAAGAGACGTCGAACAGCAAATTGGCGAGAAATTATCGAAACGTTACCACCGACTATCGAATCATTCGTCTAATCTAATTAGCGACGGGAAGAAAATTATTCTTAAAAGCAATACGATCATATTCATTTTTGCGTCAAAATCGAACTTCCAAATCGGCAAAACGAGACACGGAATTAATGGAAAAATATAGAAAAAACGAGGGAAAAATCGAAGAGTCTTTCCTATTTTATTGGCACTTGCAACGCGGACGTTGGCTGGCAGCAAGAGACGTCGAACAGCCAAACAGAGGGGAAAGAGTTATCGTGACGCATTACCACCGACTACTGCATCGTTCGTCGAATCTAACTGGCGCGACTGTTGCCACCGCGCATCGCCGCTTGCCCGCCCTTATCGTCGCTATCAATCGGCCTGCATCGGCGCACCGACGAAATAAACTTTATCATCGACGAGACGGACGACAGTGGACGTTGATCGGTGCGCATGCGAGCGAGTTATAAATTACTTTCGTCCGTGTGACACGGCGCTGCTAGAGCGGATGCGACAAAAACATCGCGAAATTCGCCATCGAATCGACGAGCTCAACGACGCGCCAACGAAAATAAATAGACGACGAGGCAACGATCCTTTCCCCCCTCTCGTCAGTTTACCATCGAGACGATTCTAGCACGGTCGATCCGTAAATACTAGATATTTTCTCTCGGCCACGAGTTTTCTTCCTGCAAGGAATCTTTTTCAATACAAGTGTCTCGAGAGAGGAAGAGATTCCTCGCCGCTTTGTCCTGCTTTATTATTAATGTTATATCTTTTTTGTTAATAATTTTTTAATCGTATTTAATGTTAATAATTGCAACAGAATAATCGTAGAAAATTAACACTGCGAGTTCTTGTCAAGGATGAAATTTGTAGTTAATAATAATCTTTTTTACAAATTTTGTCTTCGACGATCCGATAGAAACGAGGTACGACGATCGTAAAAAAGAAGAAGCAGAAAAGTTACTCGACTTAAATCCCTAACTTTTCACTCGGCATATATTTCGTAATTTTGACACTCGCGCGCAACAATTGTCATAAAATAATCATAGAAAATTAACACTGCGAATCGTTTTCCGTCATATCGACTTCTGCCTCGATGGAACCGTATTGGATCGTCAAGGATGAATTTTGTAATTAAGAATAATTTATTTTACAAAAATCGTCCTTGACGACCCGATAGAAACAAGATAGAAGACGATCGTAAAAAAGACGAAGCGAAAAACTCGACTTAAATTCGTAACTTTCCACTCGAGAAATATTCCGTCAATTTTGATACTCGCGTGATAACGACTTTCCTAACGATTATCGTTATCGAACGATTATTATCGTTGATTCGACGAGGGCACTTTCTAAGCAGCCGCTCGTTTCGCAACTCGGCGAGCTCGGAGTGCCGGTCCTTCTCGTTACTTTTCTCCCTCTTTCGCTATATCTGTCTCTCCTTTTTCCTCTCTTTTTTAACGGGGAATCTAGATTACGTCGTTAAACTGTATTCAAGCATGAACCGTCGGCAGCGTTGAACGAGCGCTTTAAATGCGAATTTGCTGCTGCATTAACTCGGGAAAAAGCGCGCCGCTAATGCGGCATTAACACTTGTGCGAGAGGGCTACACGCTAGAGCGCAAAGCCCAAGAGCCGTGAATCAGTCGACTCCGTCCATCGGACGCGCGTAAACGGCAACCGCGAATCGGCCGTTCGAAAGATCCGCGCTCCAATTTTATTTTCAATCCGCCGATCCACGACCTTCCTTCCTAACATTTCCAAAATTCGTTCGTTTTATCGACCAATTTAAATAATTATTGATATATATATATATATATAATAATGATGAATAAATAAGGAAAGATCCACCCGGTGTAAAGAAAAAGTCGACTTGTGCCAATTTGGCGCTATTTTAATTAGGTTGAAGAGAGAGCGATAGAAGCGTTTTATTTCTTTCCCTTTTCGTAGCCGGTCACTTTCGATGCGCGATCGAAAAACAGGGGGAAACGAGGAAAATCACCGGTGGAAGGTCGCACGCGTGCGACTCAGCAGCGTTCCGCGCCATCGCGTGGAAATACATTCGTGCGTGCGTGCATAATTTCTTGCCTCTCCATAGTTAACGCGCAACGAGACTATCTGGATGTACGAGAGGGCCGAAAAGCCACTATAGTGGCTCATCGTGCCTAAGAGGTTAAAGACGAATGCACCTACTCTAACGCGACGATTTCGGTAGCGCATGGACTTTCCTCCTCCTTTCGCTCGATATCCATCGTGGGCCGTCACGTAACGCTTTTAATTACGGTTGTCGGGACTAATGCGCTTATCGAAGCGATGCGAACCGTTTGTTCTTGCAGCACGCGACACTTTCGGTCAGCTGCGCTTCCGTCTCGCGTCGTGTGGCTCGGCCTTTGTTTTTACACCGACAGTGCCTACCTACGTTACCTCGTTATTGCGCGGTGCGATTCTTTTCGACGATATCAGCGCGGTAACACGTGCCGCTGGCCAATCCATTAACGCAGGAGGGAAGGAGGAATTCCGTATCGCGCGTGCGAGCGGACGCTTTTCCCAGGACATTACCGATGATATAGCGTACCGACGAGAATATCGGGGTACTCCGCGTCGTCACGCGCTAACTAAGAATTAACCCTTAACCCTTAACCCTTTGCCTGAGAGGCGCCTCTCACTCGTCGCACCATTCGATCTGTATAATTAGTTCCTATGTTTTACGTAAACTAGTAAAGAAGAAAATGAAAGAACGAAAAGTCACTTAAGCGCTTACGATTTATGAAGTTTATAGAAATTTCCGTTCAAGTCCGGTTCAAGTTAAATTGAAAGCTTCGTGTACAATTCGAGAAAAGAAAATCTTCTTAAGAATGAAAATCTGTCTAATTAATTCCTATGTTCTATTGCGTTGTCCGGAAAGTTCGTGTCGATTTTCGGTTTTTTTTATTAATTTATTTATTATTTTATTATATAATTAATTTTGTTTCTTAAAAAAAATAAATCTTTCCGGACAACCCAATACATAAACTAACAAAAAAAAAGGGAAGAACGAAAAGTCACTCAAACGCTTACGATTTATAAAATTTATAAAAATTATAGTAGACCCGTTGAAAGGAGATTTTCGACAAGAGCGAGATGGAGCTTCGACGTCGAATTCTGATTCAGGCAAAAATAACAATCGAAGCTTTTATTGAAAATTCTTTTAATGTTTTATCGAAATCCTCTCGTTACGATTTTCGACGTCCTTAAACGCGTTATTCGCGTATCGTCGACGAGTTGTACGTAAATAAAGTTTCCTAAGGCGAATTCGTTGAATTTCAATTTATTAATCTCTTTCACAGGAATTGTTTTTCCAACTTCTTTGATATCGTTTCTCTTCGGTGTGTTAAGCGGAACGGGAAAGCAGAGAAATCATAAATACCCGAGGAAATGCTATTTCGAGCGAGAGACAGAACGAACGCGCGTTCGCTTCTTTTTTCTCTCTTATTTAATTTTCGCTTATATTGCTGTTATTATTATTGTTATTATCATTTTATCGTCGCGCAGTGTTGTTCGCGAGTAATAATTCATTACGTTATTCATCCTTGAAAATTGAATTAGAAGTTCGTAAACGAGCTTCTAAATGAGATTTCGCTCGTGCGGTGTTTCGAACTTCGAAGCTCATAAAAATAAAGCGATAACGACGTTTTCTCGTTTAATAATTGAAAGCGGTCGTACCGATGGCGTAGCCAAGCGAATCGCACTTTTTACGATTTTTTCCCCGTTTACTACGATTCCCATAAGCATCGATAAACATTCGAGCTTCGTTGAGCGAGTGTATTTGCACGATTAACCCATTGACTTACAAATTTTTCTCCATCTTCCCGTCCATAATTCTCATGTATTTTCCATCAAATCCATCTATTAAAGAAATATTTTGTAACTCATGGGTTTAGCGTTGCTATTTAATTAAAATTTGTAATAAAAAATAAAAGCTTGGAAGAAAGACTAAGCAAGAGACCGGCGAATCGCTGCCTTTGTAATGGGTTAACGCGTTAACACAATTCGTTCGCGAAGTTCGAAATCTCTCAAACGATCGATCGACGTCGCTCGATTTCTTACATATTTTACTCGTCATCCGGCATCGAGTCTGTGCAGAAAATTTCTTTTCTTCGAACCGAGTTACTGGAGGATGCCAAAAGAATTTCAAATCCACGCGAGAGATCCAGAAAAGATCTCGAAGGCGGAGCGTAAGAACGATAGCAGCCGGTTTTTCGCCCAAAAAAATCGTCGTCGATCGGACAGTCGCATTAACACAATTCGTTCGCGAAGTTCGAAATCTCTCAAACGATGGATCGACGTCGCTCGATTTCTTACACGTTTTACTCGCCATCCGAACGAACGGCATCGAGTCTGTCCAGAAAATTTATTTTCTTCGAACCGAGTTACTGGAGGATGCCGAAAGAATTTCAAATCCACGCGAGAGATCCTGGATAGATCTCGAAGGCATAGCGTAAGGACGATAACAGCCGGCTTCTCGCGAGGGAATCGCCGGCAATCGGGCCGGTCGCTTTCTCACAGCGTGTCGTTATCGCGATTATCGAGGAACGTGCTTCTCACGGGTGAACGGTTTAGCTCGCATCGGCGAATCGAAGGACGCGTAGAGGCGAATACCAAGCCGACCGATCGCGGAGCGCCTCGACCGGATATTTCGTCGGGTTGGGACAGGCGTGACCTTATCGTCGAAGCTACGTTTGCCGAGCGCCAAAGGCGATGCCTTTTACGTGATAAATTATCGATCGATTTGCGTGCTCGTTCCACCACCGTCGCGTTCTATCTGCTTGCGTTCCGACGTGCCTCGACGTTGCCCGTTTTAACGATAGGTAGAAAACTACCGATCCCAGCGGTCGGAGAAATAAAATCGAGCCGATTACTTACGAGCCTTAATCGGCGCGTCGTCGTTCGATTTGCCTGCATTTTATTTATTCCTTCGACGTTTCGATCTTGAAAAGTCTCTTCCGTCGATTTCCCATTTTTGGGACACATTTGCAAATTTTATTCCATTTAATTCTTTATATTATTATATTGGGTTGTCCGAAACGTTCGTGTCGATTTTCGGTTTCTTTTCGATTTATTTATTATTAAATTATATGTATAATAAGTAATTAATTTGTTTTTCTTAAAAAAATCGCCACGAACTATCCGGACAACCCAATATTTAATATATTATTTATAAATATACTATATTGAATATATATTATTATATAATTAATATTATTAATTTAATTTTTTTCTTTCGTATTTTTGAATAGCGACGGAATGGAAACATTTGAAAAACATTCGCTATGAAATGAAACTCGGAATACGAAGCGTTATGCTGCTAGCGCGTCGAACGAGAACGATCGAATCTGCATTGTCGGTAGACCGTTCGTAACAAATGATGACTGATAGAAAGCATTACGATGCCAATAAAATTCGTGTGCCGCATAAAACTAAAATTCGCACGAAAAATAAAATCGCATAAAAAAGAAGCGCACGAAAACAGATTCGACTGTACCTCGAGCGACAAATGTGGATTCGCGCGTAGGTAGGTATCGAATCATTTTGTACGTCACGATTCGTAACGACGCGCGCTTGTAATTTTCAATTTCTATGGATGGGGTAAACACGAGTCGTGATAATCGCGGGACGTAAAGCCGTTACGCGATCGTCATCGTTCATTCGGACGGAAACAATGATATTCGAACCTCCGCCAGGTGAAATTTACTCGTTCGTGACTTTCACCTGCCGACGAATGATCAATGAAACGATTATTCGTAATCGCGCGTTCGCGTTACGTTTTAATAAATTTGTACAAACGGCATCGTTTATACCGGTGTTACCGGAGCCTTCGAAAAAATAATTTCCCCCCGGTGTTTCCGCGACGAATACGTATACAGAAAAAAGAGCTCTGGAAAAGCGCGAAAATAAAGCGAAGATAAAATTGCAGCGCGAGATGGATATTTGTCGAGACAGATGCTCATAAAATTGAAGAATCGTCGCTCGGATTACGAGCACGTCGTTTCAATAATATTCGCGTTTACGCGTCATAATCGCTCTGACGTAAAATATACGGTATTGCAGCTATCGAGGTAAAATATTCGATACCGAGCGTAGCATCGATTAACTTTACATCGTTGTAACAACGTCGAGGCGGTTATTTCGCGATTGGCTACGTTTACGCACGTTTAGGCGCTTTTGTTACGCGCAAGCTTGTCATCAGCGCCAGGCAAATTCCATTTCCACGATACTCGGGTTAGAAAGCTTTGTTTTAAATCGTTCATTTTTTTTCCTTTTATTTTTAATCGTTAAAACAGCCGCGTTTTCGATCCGTACCTCGTAAAACGTTCCACGTCGGCGATCACTCTTTTACCGATTTATTCTCTTTATTGCTGCGAAAGGTGCGAGACGTCTGGAAGAAATTCCATTTTGAATTCTCCTACGATTCGTGACGCGCTAACCGCGAGAGTCGAGTGGTCGCGAAGGTGACGAAAAAGTATCGGAAAGCCGGTGAGAAGGAAGGGCGAATCGCACCGTTGCACCTGTGTAATGCCGGTGCCGAGCGCAGGAATGTCGTGCAATTACGCGGCCGTCCGCGTCCAACGCCACATCTCGAGCATCCAACGACTTAACCTCGCATTTTAGTGCTTTTCGGTGTCGCGCCGCGCCGTAACACAATGTCGCCTCTCGCGCGCCAGATAAAAGAAAGAAATCCCGAGAGATAGCGATCGTCGAACGACGAACAAATTGCGCCTCTCGCCGAGGACTCGTCTTCTATCTTCTCCTCGTCGAGGCGCTCGGGGAGACACCGCTGTTAATTTTCTCTCGAGTAACGCGACGCCTTCGTTCGATCGGCGTCGGCGACGGAAACGGCGTCGAACGATCTCTTTTCAAATTTTTTTTAATCCTTTATATCGCATGTAAAAATGGAAATATATGTTCGACTATTTTATCGACACGCGCAAAATTTATTAATTATATATAATTATGTAATAATATTATATAAATTATAATCGTATTTTATAAATGAACAATTTTTTTTCTAAAAATCAACGTCTGTTTTGTCAGAGATCGTACGATTAGGTATACGAAAATGCCGGTATATTTATCGGTGTTAAAAAGTAAAGGACGGAAAGTCACTGTTTTATAAATCGATCGATCGAGACTGCTTTGAAATTAATTCGTCGGACGCAACGAATCGGTCAGACTTTTTTTTATTACAGCTTCGATTTCTCTCCCTCTTTCTGTTTAACAAACGAATTCGAGCGTCGAGTAATACCATTGAAAAAGTCAACGACCGCGTTTAAGCTCGGACCGATAGCACGGAGATCCGTAAATTTAATTAACAAAATATTCAAATTAAACGCGACGTTATTAACTCCGAAACGACTGCGATAAACGTACAACAGGTAATAAAAGGTAGCATGCGGGTAATTTCACGCGTGTGACGACATCTACTTCGACACGGATACCTTGAAAACGAAGCCGCGAAGTTCTCCGTTTTCCAACGTCGTTCGCGGAACGAGTAAAAGATCATACGATAAATTCGACGCGCGATTCAAAGGCAGGAAAAAAATATGACGCGTCCTGTCGCTCGCTCTAGATCTAAATCCGCGAAACGCTATTCGCTCTCGATCCCGAGTTTCCTCGGGTAAACACCCTGATATTTACCATCGAAGCATTCCTCTTCTCGACTTCGAAAGAAGAAAAAAAAAGAAAAAAGAAAAAATGTAAACACACGGAAAGAAAAGACGACGCGAGGCAATCGGCTATTTTCCCAAGGAGCGGGCAACAATGCCAAAGAGAAAGGAAGGAGGATAGGAGACGACGGGCATAAAACCACGAAGAAAATCGTCTCTTAGCCGTGGAAGAGCAAACGTCCGCCTCTTCGACGATTGGTAACTGCCAAGTCGTTGGGTACGCGACGTAATTAATGTGGAGGAAAGCCGCGAAGAGATGCGCTCGCGCGCATTCGCTATAAGCGAAATCGTCGTCGTTTTAGAGTGGTCGAGTACAAGATAGCGACGACGACTACGACGTGGAAGAGGAGAAGAGGAAGGAAGGAAGGAAGGAGGAGAGTCAGTCAAAGTCAACGACCCACGTGGTACGAAGTTAGCGAGCGTGGGCAGAGACTAATGGGAAGATATACTGGCGACCGAACGTGGATGGATAGACGTAGGTATTACCGAGCTAGCGCACACACGCTTCCATATCATCTGGCACATCTAACGTTGCTCTTGCGCGCTTCGCTCGGCGCACCATCGCGGAACGAAACGCGACGATGCGCGACGGCTCACCACGACGACACGTGGGTGTCGCTCCTTTTCCATCCGCCCTATCTGCCTGCCTACCTACCTACCTACCTACCTACCTACCTACGTACCCGGCTAGCTTGCCAGCTAGCTAGGGAGCGAGCGAGCTAACATAAAGTCGAGAACGAAAGGTACGTAAGGTTTCGCATGCCGAGAAAGTTATTTGCGGCCTTCGATGCCGTAGGCATTGAGAAATCTGTATTACTGACAATGGGTTTAACGCCTTAACACTGGCAATGAAAACCGATTCTGTCTCTTTCTCTCTCTTTCTCTTTGATGCAGGAAGGAGAGTGCACTAGCTCCTTCTTTCTCTTCGCTACGAGACGCAGCCACCGAGGTCTGACAACACGCCGGATTGAATTCATAGTGCCGCGTGCAGCACGTGAGAGATACGAGCGAGCTTTAACCTCTTCCTTCGTCTCCTTCGTCTTCTTCTTCTTCTTCTTTTTCTTTTTCCTTCTTTTCTTGTGCTCCATCTGGCATGAAAGAGGAAGAGAGATAGAGAGAGAGAGAGAGAGAGAGGGAGACTGGACGATTCTCCTCTATCACCCACGAGCCATTCTATGGTCATTACGTTTCTTAACGCGGACGTATGTCTCAGTCATCCTCGACGTCGTTGTTTAATTACGCCGCGAACGTGGAACTTTTAGTAATAGTATCAAAATTGCAGATAGGCCGGCCTTATTACGTAAGCACGCGGATTAAAACTTGCTCGAAGGATAAGCGACGAGCATTGTTACGAGCCTGTTTACGCGAGGAACTTTCGTACTTTTGGAAAATAATCGATGGATCGTTTCGACTTACTTCGCGATCGGCTATAATTTTTTTTTTCCATTCGCTGTATCGGAACGATCGATTAACTTCGTCGAATTTTTCTTTGGATAATTGCAATTATATTATATTATTCGATGCGATGCCAAAAGTTCGAATGTTTCTGAGCTCAAAGGCAAAGAAAAACACGTCCCGTGTTCTTGATAATTTAAGCTGGTCGTTGCTGCCACTAAAAATATATTAGCTGAAAGTTGTGTCGTGCACGACGGTACAACGTGCATACGTGGCACGACGTATGTGTGTGTGTGCGAATACATAGGTGTATATATACACCTTCGGTCGTTGTACCGTCACACGTTTTAACGAATCGATGATTTTGAAATAATCTACGGAATTCAGAGATACGACGAAGTTCTCGCTTTCGTTCGAGTTCGTTACGCAACTATATTTATTCGGTTATAAATCTCAGTCGTCTCTCAAAATCTTTTGCAACTACATTCGAAATACCAACGCGTCCCAATTTTCTCCCTCTTCGAACGTTCTTCCTAGCAGCGACTCCGGTAAACGAACATAAAATACACGGACTCTCTTCGAGGTTAGAAAAATGCCTTTCAACGATCGCGTCTTCGATTCGCGAAATTTCGTTGATCAAAAATTAAGGGAAAAATGGGCCGTAGGAAAGGGGAGAGTTTAATCGCGCAACGCCACGACCAGGAACGTTAAAAGGCGAATGAAAGAGAAAAAGGAAAGGAAAGGAAAGGAAAAACGTTTCGACGACCGAGTTGAAAAGTCAAACCGAGCGACGGTTGCGTTAAAAAGAATTTCAGCGGAAGGAGTAGCTCGAAAGAGAATTTCCCTCGCGTAGAGAATTTAGAATAGGGAAGGGAAGCAGGAGGGGGAGGTGCTCGAAGGAGGAGGACAGGACGAGCCAGAGCCAAGTCGGCTTCGTAATCTCCGGCGATGCATAACCAATTAGCGGAGACGAGGCCACGCGGTACCGTTTGGTTTGTCGTCTTCGTGTCGTCGTCGTCCTAATGAAGAAACTCTTCTTAACGACACTAATGCGCGTACATGCCCGTTGACAACGACGCCGACTCCCGAAGCTGTCAGCGCGGATAGCGAGCTCGAGGACGACTTTGGTATCAAAGGCGAGGGCTCTTTGAAGTTTCATCGACCATCTCGGGTCGTTGATGCATCCAGGATCGACCGATAACGGAACCCGTCGACTTCGCGTGTCTTCCTCGCCGTGAATTTACAGTCGACCCTCCTGCAACGCGCTACTCTTATAACGCGGAGCCAAAATTGCGGCAGCCCTCCTGTAACGCGCTTTTTTTTTTTTAATCCTCCGGGACGCA
>JAITYT010000142.1:280129-293100 GCA_025433975.1 Liostenogaster flavolineata
GGGACGACGAAAGCGTTTGCGGTCGCGGCATGAAAAGCAGCGTCGTTTCCGTCGATTTCTGCGACTCCGGACGAGAGTGGTCTTTTCAAAATCGATAGGAGAGATCGGCGAAGCCGCTACTCGAAGAGAGGGAAGAAGGCGAGAGAAAGAAATACATCTCTCGACGATACCCATTTCGATTTATCGTCGATCTAGCAATTTTAATCGAGATTTTACGTATTCGTACGGCGTGTAAATTGGAAAGTAAAATGAAATTTAAGTCAACGCGTTAATCGTCGATCACGCGATATCGCGTAATAGACGTATCGAGAGTGCACTTATTTTAAGCACAATAAAAAGTAAATAAAAAAATTTGCCACCGCACGAAATTCCTATTTTCAGCTTGGCAGTGAACGCGTTAGGCAGCTTTATCGATCGTTTTTTTTATACAGTGGAAAAGACCGAGAAAGACGACGTCGGACCGCGAAGGGTTAACGTACGGTCAACGTGAAAAGCGTAACGCGCTTTTTCTTAGAGCGTCGAGACTAAGAAAGCGTTCGGCGGCATTTTCGATCGCAGCAGAAAAAGCCGCGTCGTTTCCCTCGATTTTTGCGATTCCGAAGAAGAATCGCCTCCTCTTCGAAATCGATAGAAGCGATCGACGAAGCTACCGCTCGAAGGGAAGGAAAGAGAAAGAAGAAGACCAGAACGGAGGAGAGAGAGAGAGAAAGAACGCAAGCGGGAAAGACAAGCACCCACGGACCTCCTCGCGGAGAGGAATGACTTCATTAGTCGCGGTACCGCAGGAAAAGCAGCCTTGCAACTTCTAAATTAACTAGACTACGCGACTGTCCCCTCGGTCGACTTTCTTTTCTGCGCTGTTTAAAAGAGGCAAACCCTCGATCAAGATGCAAGCCGGCAAATGGAAAAACGAAACGATTCAATCGGCGCGACCTGCCTCACGGCGCCGCCTCGATCCACTGGAATGTCCGGGGACCATTTCGGTCTCCTCTCTTTCTCTCTCTCTCTCTCCTTCTTTAGAGCCACGACCTTTCGAATGACTCGAACGTGTTTGCGAGTCGTATCGAGAGGAGAAGAGCTCGTACGCTCTCGATTTACGTCGCTTTTTTCGCTGCTTTTTCGACGGACGACTTTAGCGAATTTCCGAAGCGTCGAGCACAGAGACGGGACCTCGAACGTCTCCACCCTTTTTTTTCTCTCTCTCCTCGTCGAGTCCCGTCGGCGCGCTTGCCAAAGCAAACGAGCTCCTTCGGCCCGTGGCATCGCGAATTTATCGGTTTCGAGTCTATCGGGATTTTACGACGGGGTCGACGCTGTCTTTATCTTTTTTTTAAAAAAAAAAGAAAGAGAAAGAGAGATGATCGGCGGGAATTGGACCGAGGAAAAGCTGGAAGATGGGAAAATGGCGAAGACGACGTTCGGAAGGAGGGTTGCTGGAAGGAGGGAGAAGGAGACACGGGGGTGCCACGGTGATTTCGCGCGGAGAAAAGCCGTGCGCACGGTCGCTCGTTCGGCTGGAAGCTGGCCAAATGCACTTAGCGTTCTATCAGGAGCTCCTATAAGTCCGCCTTTACATTGGCAAGAGCGGAGTCACCACTACCCTCGCAGATCGGCACCGTCGCGACGTCACCATCGAGACTACGCCCGGAAAGAGGCTAGATAACCACCCTCCTCCTATTTACTGCCGGAGATACGGCCGAATATCCGCCGAGCCTTCGCAACCACCCCTTCTCCCCCGCCTCGTCCTCGTCCTCGGCTCTCGTTCCGCGTAAACACAAAAACAGAGGAGAACCGCTCATAAAAGCTTTCGCGTGGCCGACGACTTTCGCCCCTCGAATCTGCCGCTTCCTTTCTCTGTCGCTTCTCCTAGTACTTTCCTTCCTTCCTCGATGGAAGATTCGAACGAACAGGCCGGATCAGGCTCGCCAGTTTGGACAGGGGAGTCGAGATAACGGCGATTTGCGAAAAACAGCGAACGGTGCTAAAACGAAACTTTTTTCTCCGCTCTCACCCCTCCCTCCTTCTTCTCTCGGCACGGAAAAGGGTCAAGCCTACCGAAAAGTTCTGCCGTTTCTGAACGAAAAGGAACCGATACGCTTTCGATGGATCGATCGATGTTTATCGAATGATATAATTTTCACCGTACGTTCATTCGAAGGGAAGAAAAATGTCGTGTGAAATTTACTGCTAAAATCGGCAATACTTTTTCCCCAGGCCACTTCTTCGCAACTGACTTCGGAGTTATGCCTTATCCTCGGACAAGTCGTATTCGTTAGAACGCTTCGTCCTACGATAAAAGAAAAAGTCTCGAAAGTGGATGGCGCTCGATCGCTAATTTTCTAAGCGATATCGAGCCGTCGTTAGACGCGATGAACTGGAGCTTTAGAACGCGCAGTGCGAGAGAAGAGGAGGAGAGGGCGATGCGCGACGGACGGGCAATTTCGCTTTTTATCACTTAAAGAGGCTGGAGCGAGACGGTGGACGAGAGAGGAAGAGAGAGGAGCGATAAACAGTAGTAATTATACCCGGCACTTGCGCTGGTCGGTGCGCGGTACGTTTTATCTTAATTTTCGCGAGATCCAATTTAAAGGAAGCCACGCCCTTTTTACAAGCGAATTTATTTAACCGCCCCCGGAGAGGAAGGGAGACGGCAAAAGCCAGCGGGAGGACTTTGTTATGGATATTATTACGGTCGAAGCGAGAGCCGAGCGTAAAAACTCCTCGGATAAAAAGGCGGATAGGTAAGAGCGGTGGCAAATGGAATGCGACTCTTGTAATCTTCCTTCTCCTCGGCCTTGCGAGCTTCGGCGTCCTTACGTTCGTCTTTTTCCGTTTAACGCGCGGTCGTCGTCACGCGGTTCGCCTCCTTCGACGCTTCGTTTCTCTCTTTTTTTTTCTTTTTTTTATTACAGTCGTTCTTCGGCGACGATCGAAACAAAATCGCCAAAATGGCCGACGGACACCGCGGGTCTATAAATATTGATTCAACGAGCCCTATCGTCGTTAAATCGTCCCTAATGTTCATCGAGGACGTTGGGAAGAAATAAAAAGATGCTTTATCGGAAACGATAATCTCAGTCGATTAGGATCGATCGTTCGTCGTTGCTTCTCGATAATCTTCTTCCTTCGAAGGACGTTACGAAATCGAAGGCTGCGCGAGTAATCGACATTAACGAGCAATCGTCGAAGCTTCGGATACCTCGAGATACGAGGGATCCTCGATCGGTCCTTTTCCGTCGCTGCTAAAAAGCCGGGAGACTGTAAAAAAAAACGTCGTGTCGCGATACTCCGATACGAAAAAGTATCGATGCGCTGATTTTTTGTTCTTTTTTTTTTTCTTTACGTAAAATAAAATCGGCAAACGCGAACGCACCGTGGAGAAAAAGAAACGACGGGTCGCGGTGAAACGTGCGTTTATACGAAACCGCATACGTGGCCGCTTCATTCATTATTAATATCGAGACGCTGTACACGCGCAAAGATACATACGTGATCGTGGTAAGAATAACAAGATCGCCCGAGGGCTACCAGCGCCGATGCATCTCCGCTCCTATTGAGAAATGCAACCAACGTACCTGAAACAAAAGAAAAACCCACGATAAAATTACTACCCGCTCAAGGTCGCATACTGGACGCGCTCGCGCATCGATCCATTTGTCTCTCTTAAACGTTTTCTTCGAGAAAAGATTCGAGTCATTGACGTTATGGTGTCTGGTATGCGCTGACATGGCGACATTTCAATTGTTTTCAGTCTTTCGGTTAAAAGCGACGCTTTTTTTAAATGTAAAGGCTCGCGTGGCTATGCCACGCGCCGTTTTGCAACAATAAATGTATTATAAAATTTCGAGTCTGTCGCTCGACCGTCGGCAATCTTTTCTATAATTGTAAATTAAAAATTTCGATTTTGCTTCTGCTTCTCGTTTCTGTTAAATCGTATACGACGAATGCGCAATAAAAATATACTATTTTTCTACAAAATATATCACACTATAATAATTATACGATTAAATAAATATATTTTATAGTAGAATATATTTTACTAGAAAATGTATAAGTTCTGAATATTTTCTTAGTTACTAATTGTTCGAAAATGTCTCGTGCGCCGCCGGTGCTCGATCAGTTAACACGTTTCTCACTTCGCGGAATCTTTCGAAATCGTCAGAAACGTCGTTCTTCTCGAAGGATCGATTCGAGTCGAGGCAGTCGCGACGCCGTATAATCGCGTCGATCGATTTATCTTCTTTCTCGCGACGAGACGTTATCTCGATGCGAATAAGAGAGGGAATATTACGCGCGAATTCTCTCGTGGAGGAGAGAAATTCTCCGTTTCGTTATCGTCGTTCAAAGTTCCACGAAAATTCTCCTTACGCGCGCGCGCGCGCGAGAGGCTAAAAGTGCCGTTGCCGTACGGTTGGCAAATTTGTTTTGACCTCGAAAGCGACGAGGAAAACGACGAGAGGAGGAGGCGACGTTTCTACCCCTATTTTGCGTTCTTTCTCGAAAGCGACGCGCCACCGTTCCGCCGTGGACCGACGAATTCTGCCCGATGTGGAAAATCTCTTTTGTGTGAGGCAACGCGTGCTCCCCCCCCTCTCTCTCTCTCTCCTTCGTCTCGCTTATTTTAATATTGGAGCGGACAAACAGGTACCGCGGTGTAAAAAGTGCTGAAAGCATCGTTAAAAGAGGAACTCGGAGCGAGTCGAAACGTCCCTCCCCCGCACGATCGCCTCAGCACCCCCCTGCCGACGAAGAGCGAGCTCGGAAAAGCGAGAGAAGCGAGAAAAGCGCCGTGACACTGCTGTTTTTGTAATTCATATTTTCTATGGAAACGAGCTTGTCGTCGTCGCTCGATTCGCCTCGTTCGACGAGAAAATTCAATCCGATGGAAACGCCTTTCTCGTTCGATCGTTGCGTTCGCCGATATCTCTCCTCCATCTCCTTCCCCCTTCTCTTCTACCGACCTCTCGTCTATCTCTGCGCGAACGGTAAAAAAAGAAAAAAGAAAATAAAAAAAGAAAGAAAAAAGTAGAGCGAAGCCGAGTAATCGATTCCGTACGACGACTAAAATCTCTCGTTTTTTCTGACGATTGCTTTTTCCCCTCTACCGCCGACGCGATATTTCAATCGGGCGAAATAGAAAATGAGAATTTGCCCGAAAGCAGATCCGTCCTATTCGCGAGGTCATCGAAATTTTTCATTACGCGCCTCGCCTGTCCGGACTGATTTCGATATCGCGCGTCTCCTCCTCTAATCGTGCGCCACGATTTTCCATCGACTGTCGCACGATGCGCGTCAAATTTAACCGGTCAACCGTGGCGACGTCTTTGCGCGCGATAATCAAGCGATGACGACGGATACAGTCGTCGAACACGGGGTAAGCGGCGCTGTTGAAATATTGGGTCGGAAAGACACGACTTTCTTTTAGAAAATGAACGATTTTATCGGTAATATTTACACGGTCGCTTAACACGAACATGTATTTGTACGTAATGAACGGAAAACTTGGGGAAAAAATAGAAAAAAAAAATCACCGCGGATAGAGGATGTAATATACTTCGGGATGATGAAAATCGGGAAGTTACGAATCCAACTGAAATTATTTCTAATTTTTGTTCGTTCGTTTCGTTTCGTCTAGACCTCTAAACATTTCAAACGTATTAAAATTTACGAATATAATTTAGTTTTCGCCAGATGACGGATATAGTGGTGGAACACGCTTAACTGGCTAAAAGACGCAACAGCGACTCGAAACGATCGCCTTTAGTCCGCCGTGGCGGCGAGGAACGATAATAACAAATACGATTTCGTTCCTTTCGACGAATACGTCCGTAGGAAACAACGGATTCGAATTACAAGATGCTAATTGCTAAACGAGGGAGGTATACCAGATTCAGGCCGGCTTATCCCTCTTTTGCCTCGGCATTATACGGAACGCGTTTCCTCCGTGCCACCCTCCGGGTCTTTTCCTCCGCCTAGCGAGACCACTGAATATTCAAACTTGGCCACGGCACGACGATAAACGCCAAGTCGACCGCTCGTGTTTCTCGCAAAGAAAAGGGTTCCACCCCTCTCCGTGCCTGTCTAACGGTACCCAAAGTTTCCGAGTCATCGTTTGTATTTCGCATCGACGAGGTCCAGGAAAAACGGCCAGTTCGCGCCATTGATTTCAATCGTCCCTACGAGACCCTTAGGAATAACTCACAGTGGGGGACAAAAGTATTCGTAGGCTTGGGATGCAAAAATAAAGACAACGATATTTTTTATATTATCCACACTCGTCTGTCGTTGACTCGTTCGAGTTATTTAATATTTCGACTAAAGATCGATATATTATCACGCGATATTTCATTATATCGTCGATCGATGAGCAGTTACCTTGAGTAGAAATAATTTTGCACGGAATTAAATTTGTCATAAGCATGTATTTTTACGAGTGGCACGTGTTAATTATATTTAAACGTATGTAACTGTATATTATACGCGACTGTTATAGGAACAAATGAGCAGAAAACGGAGACGAGTTCTGTCGTTTTTAATTGAAAAAAAAAAATCAACGCTTTTTCGATAGGTTAACTAATATTTACCGAATAATATAATTCTTACGGTTGCTGACCGTCTCTTCTCGTATATATCGAGCACGTACGTAGAATGCGCAATGGTCGAAGGAGACGATTCGATAGAAGAAAGAAACGATGAAATGGAATTAATCGACCGTAGATATTCCAAGTCGCCATTAGGCGCGGCGATTACGTTTACCTTCGAAATAATTCGCTCTACCTGTCGATGCGTCAATCGATACATTCTTAACCCTTTAAATACCAACGTCGCTCTGACAGACTCTTTTTTCGAAAGCTTTAAATGTACATAAAAATTAAACGATCAATAATTTTATGCTTTACTCCATTTTTACAAATGAAACACATCGAGTTACATTTTCATTTATTACATACATTTTCGCATGAAATTAGGCAATTCTGCGTGCCACTCAAGGGGTTAATTTTGTTCCAGAAATAAAAAGAAATCAATATGTTAAAAACATTAAAAAAGAGAAATATTTTCTTACATTTCTTTTATCACACAGTTCCTAGTGTGAAACGAGTTTTAGAAGATTTTATCGCCGGTGTTAATTATCCTTCTGACGTTATCGAAGTTTCGCAGAAATCTTCTCGATACACGATCGAAAGAGATTTCTCGTCTCGTCTCGTTGGTCGGTCGGAGGTTAGCCGCGGCATCATCACACCGGCTGATTTACTCGTTCCACTTCCGGCAGACGATTAGCCGATCCATTTAGCCTAATAACCGCAGAAGGATATTCTCTCGGGTACGCGCCTCTTTCGTCGTCGTTTATCCTTACCCGCGCGGCGGTGAGCAGAGGGACAGCGACAACGCGCACAAAGAAAGGCGGTAGCTCGTAAAGAATCATCCGCGTGACCCACCGGAGATACAATCGGTTTACAGAACCCACAGCGACTATTCCAAAGCTGTAAAAGTTAATCGCGCCTCTACCGTAACGCTCTCTCGTGAACGATAAATTACAGGCAGCCCCGACTGTGGTCTCCGCTCGCTGCTCTCGACCGATTGAAAGTCGCCGAGGAGGAAATTGCTCCGAAGTGACGAGCGGCTTGACATTTATCGCATAATCGAGCGAAAGAAAGCAGGAAGCGGAGAGAGCGTCTTCGCTCCATCCGACGATCTAATTTCCAGACCGAGAGCGCAGAGTTCCATCGAAATATAACGTTAGGTTGGTGCTTATGAAACGACGGATTTTTAAGCCAACGCGTTAAACTGCGTATCCTTTCTCCAAAGCTGCTTATTTAAGATGATATGTTTAATAAATAGAGGATTAAATATAAGAAATATGCACCGTTTGCTACGATACGCTTTCTGATCTTTAGAATCGATAAGCTCCGACGTGGAATTTTTCAAACTGTTCTAAATTATTAAAAAAAGGAAAGCCGTCGCGATATCGTTGCATGGTCGACTTTCATTCTAGTAGCAAGAGTTTCCTCGTAGATACATTTAGATTCGTTTGCGTCGATGCTTTCGGAGCATTTTCTAATGAAAAATCACCAAATCTAAATTTTTCAAAGCAACGCTACACTTTTCGATCGTTAATCCCTTCCCATTTAGCTCGACGAAACCCGGGTTCGACGCGCGTTGTAAACGAAGAAAAAAAGCAGTAAAAATGAGCAGTTTCTTTATCAGAATATTCGTTCTTCCATTAGCCATTCCCAAGAGGATTTCCTACATTTTGGAGGCTCGTCCGTGATAGAAAAGTGGGAATACTACGAACATCATCGATAAAATGACAAAACGATGTACCCTACGCGCGTCAAAGGCGAAAAAATTGATATCTTATAAATAAAAATGAATAAATGGAGAGACGATAGGACGTCGATCGGAAGCATATCCTAAATCGCGTCGATCCCCGTTAGGAGACGAGGCTAATTCCATGAATTTGCAGTAGCCAACGCGCCGACGAGGATCCCTCGTGCGAATAATCAGTCTCGATCGCGCTCGATCGACGATCTTACAAATGATCGCTAATAGGTGGCATAACGCGAACAAGGGTCCTCGGTTGCTAAGTGGCCGCGTGGGCGTCGCGTGGGCGGCGCATTATGCAAGCAAATTACCCGATCGAAGAAACAACTTACCGCTCCTGGTAACGCAAGACGCGGATGCGTTTAGAGCTCGAGGAAAATCTTTGCGGAGATCGTTATCCGCGAAGGCTTCGTCGGCCTTCTCGAAGGATTCCATCGATCGATCGCGAGAAGGCGACGCTGGAAAGACGTGCAACACGCGTCGTAATGCTTCTGTCGCAGAGACAACAATTTTATAATCGATCGACGCTCTACATTCCCTTCAAAAAACTATAGAAAGTCCTGGGTCGAAAATAAATTAGCGTAGAAAACATCGATCTTTTTCCCATTTCTCCGAGGCATCGAACACTGATTTTTTTTCCAGCGCGACTGGTCAACGCGTTGCCGCGAATGACGGCTATAGCCGTCCTGCACATATGGCAGTCATAAAAAATTGACAAAAAATGTCTTTCCGAGCACGATCGTCGAATTAACCCATACCTTCGTGTAACTTTCAAGATAGCTAACAGAGGGCACATAAAAAAAATTTCTATGCAGTGGTCAGCCTAGTTGGGCATTTAAATCCGAGTGCAGTGTATACGGATATGGTATTTAAATCGGAGTCGATTGGGTTAAAAGTGTGCGGCAACGCGTTAACACTTCGAGCGCTACGTCAGTCCAACCTTTCAATTTCGATGCCTTTCGGCTTTGCCGGTTTGGACCGGCAATATTAAGGTTAAAAAATCAATATTGTTATTTTTAGAGGTCGCCTTCGTACCCTTCCCGACCACATTTCCATTTGTTTAATTATTCGTAGGCTACGGATACTTATGCGCCCCTTTATTTATTGTACTTGTCGTCGGTGAATAGCCGAAGAAAATATTCGAAACTTGTACATACGATTTAACAGAAACGAAAGACAGAAGCGAAGTCGAACTTTTTAATTTATAACGATAGAAAGAAATGTCAACGATCAAGCGACAGACTTACAAAGCCACGTTTTCACGGGGCCGGCGCTCGATGTGTCAACTCGGCACTTAGAGTCTAGCAAAATCGACGTCGCGCTCAACGTGTCGACCAAAGCGAACGATTCGAGAGCGAACGTCGTGGAGTCATCCAACTTCGTCCGATCCTCTCTTTCGTCTTTCCTCGATAAGGAGGGGAAAAGAAAGAGAGAGAGAGAGTGAGAGAAAAAATTAATAGATAAAAAAAATAATCTCTCGGAAAGTACGACTTCGAATCGTTCACGTCACTGATTGGAGAGCCGCGCCACACGTTCGAAACCGCTAATCTTGGCGGAAATTGCTTTCCAGACCACAGACGGAGACCGAGAGAGAGAGAGAGAGAGCACGCACGCACGCGAGAGAATCAGTCAGACGGCGGAGGAAAGAGGGGAGGAGGAGATACTGTCAACGGCAGAACGGTCACACACGAAGAGATTAGTCGTAAACGCGTTTGTAATCCCGTGTAAATCCCGACGATTCGTCGTAAGTCCATTAACAGTGGCGGAGGAACACGACTACCGGCGCACGCCGCGCAACCGACGACGGAATACCATTATCAGGACGGTAAACAAGTTTCTCTCGTGGCGGCGCTCCGGCAAAATCCAGTTGTCCGACAGATTTCGAAGTATTGCTTTCTGGCATCGTTCCAAATCCTCCACGCGATTATCCTCGAGCCCGCAAGGACCTCCAATCGCTGCTGCCGCGACTACGACGATGTCATCGAGCGACGACTATTTCCTCCCTCGTTATCGGTCCTCGAGTATCGTTATAATTATTCCAATTGATTCTGTTTCACTGTGGCTCGTTTCTAATAAGACTTAGAAGGGCGGTCTCCACCCTGGTAATAACGGATTTTTTTAATTTTTACGTATATCGTAGGAGGCGTCCCCCTGTATACGTCGGTGAGCGGAAAAGTCGCGACGGGCCTTGGTTTACGAGAAAATTAAATTAGAAAATTAAAAGTGCCGGAAAAACCGTTAAGGCAATTTTCGTGGTGCAGCGGCGAGTTACAGCGACTGCTACGCTGAAGATCCGAGTTCGAGTCTCTCTTTTTCTTTTTTTTTTTACTACACTTGATCTCCACCAAAATGTTGTTATTAATTTAATTTAATCCTTGATCCAAATTAAATTAATAATAATATTTTGGTGGAGATCGAGTGAATTTTTCTGTAACATTTTTACTTTGATGCGTTTTGACATGGTTGAGACTTCCCTTGCTAGTTCCATTCATCGATTAGATTTCAGGCATCCATCGGAGCTCTCGAATCGTCGGCCGACAGTCGCCGCGATGAGAGAGTTACATCAATTAGAAAATTAATAGGATTCGAATGTGTAAAAAAACTCGGTTGCGTCCGAGGAGACGCTTTAATAGCTAAGAAATCGAGAGATACGAGAGAAGGAGATAGACATCGCGAATTTTTGAAAAGAGCTCGAACGAATACATTTATCGGGAAATTTACTAATACACAAATAGCGACACGCGCTCGAGACGAACACATGGACGTGACTCACGAGAGGACGAGCGACGCCAAACGCAACAGGCTAAAGCGCGTGCCGCTGATAAACGACGTAGGCGCGCGCTCGCACACGACAAACCGCTCGTAAACATTCGATTAATTGACACGGCATAAATCGAGTATTATCGTAACGGCCGAAAGCGTTTCGAGGCGAATCGACGACGGTGGCGGACAATTTTCGACGCGTGAAAAAGCATCTCGAACGAATCGGAAAGGAAGGCGTCGCGATCGGTCGCGAAACCGAGAGCGAAATTTGCGTGGATGGGAGATCGAGGCGACAGGAGGCTGCTGTTGGTGGATCGTTCGTCGTTCCGCGAATTGCACGTCGAGTCCGTAGAGCCGATCGAAATCGTTCGCATGGCCGTCGTCTCCAAGTTCCACGTGTGCTCGTCGCCTCGGTAATTTATTCTCTCGTTATTCCTTTTTTTCTTTTTCCCGTGGCATGATCGAAGGTACGCCGCTTTAATAACTAGGTGTCCGCCGTCTAAACGAAATACCACTTTCGAAATATTCAAATCAGCCTTCGTGGAAGCGACACGCACGGCCAAGGGATAAATAATTATGCCAGTGACGAATAATTTATACCTGAACGCGTCGCCTCGGGCTTGCTTGATCGTACGCACCCCCTCCCCTCCTTTTCTCTCTCTTTCTTTTTCCTGCACCGCCGGCAACCTCTCTATTTATCGTTCGCGTCGAGGCGCGGCAGGCAATCGCGTCAGCATCACCGTCGTAATCGAACTCGTTGCTCTTCCGCCGATCGATCCCTCAGATTTACTCCGCGTTGACGAAGATTTCATTCCAATGACTATGTGTTTTGTTAAAATAACCAACAAAGTTATTACGAGTTTTATCGCATCCGGCTAATTTGTTTCGACGTTGCATCGGCAATTCTCCAAGTATAAGAGAAAAAGTTTGACTCGATTTCGATCATCGATCGAGGAATCTCACGGCGTTGCATCGGCAATTTTCGCCGCGAAAGAGGAAAGAATCGACCGACTTGATTAATTCGAACGATCGATAACTTTATTCTCCGGCTGGATGCGATCGAGATAAATTATTCTCTCCGTGACTCGCGGCTCGTTACCCTGTCCGAATCGTCATAAACGTCGGCAGGATCGGTAGAGTAGCTCGCGCACGTACGCGGCCAATGTACAATGCGCCGCGATAAATTCTCCAATCGTAATCGTCGGCGAAGAGCGCGGTAATTACGATAAATCGTGATCGAAGCCCGAGAGACGCGCCGATCGAAGGTACTTAACGATAAACGATTAAAGGAAAAAGGAAAGCGTGGGTAACTCGAGGAAGCGAGCATCGAACGCCCTCGGCTAGTAGCCTAAGCATCCTCATTAGATAATGCCGGTACGGTCATCCGTTATGGCGCAGCCGGAGACACCATGGGCGGTCTCTCTTTCTCCTTCTCTGTATTTTCCTATCTCCGTCTCTCTCGCTCTCCAGGCTCCATTGGAGAAGGCAACAGCTTGGTGTTGAAAGTAATCAAATTAAGGAATTCTCACGTCGACTTTGACTCGTAAAAAGCTTACGACGCGCCATTAGATTTTAACGATAGGCATTTCTATGCGTGACTCTCTTCGACGACGGTGCAGCATTCCTTCCTCCATTTTATCCGTTCGATCGACGCGAACGATTTCTTTTTCATCGCGAGAAACGGATGCGTAAGACATCGCGCTTTTTTTTCCTTAACCCTTTTAGTGTCGGACGACGATATATCGTCATTTGAAAATGTTTGGAGAAACGCGAAAGACGACGTATCTCGTTCGAGATGCGACTGACTAGTCGCAGTGAAGATGCAGCTTTCGTTTAAATCGCCGTAACTGCGTTTGTTGTCGACAACGATGAATATTTTTTGTCAT
>JAITYT010000142.1:394203-404295 GCA_025433975.1 Liostenogaster flavolineata
ATTCTGTCAAACAGCTAGCCACTGTCCTGCAATCATCCAGTCGAACCCTGCCGCACGATCGTCCGTTGTCCCTCCCTCGTTAGTCCAGTAAAATCTTACAAACGATCATCTACCGACTGTCTCCCAATCGTTCAGTCAAATTCTATCAAACAGCCAGTCATTATCATGCAATCATCCAGTCGAACCCTATCACACAATCGTCTCTTGTCCCTCGATTAGTTCAGTCAAATCCTCCAAACGATCGCCTACCGACTGTCTCGCAATCGTTCAGTCAAATTCTGCCAAGCGATCAGCCATTTTGTCATGCGATCATCCAGTCGAACCCTGTCACACATTCGTCTCTTATCCCTCGTTAGTCCAGTCAAATCCTACAAACCATCATCTACCGACTGTCTCGCAATCGTTCAAACAAGCTTCGGTCGAACCTTGTGACACGATCGCCCCTTGTCCCTCGTTCGTCCAGCCGAACCCTGGCTGACGGTCGGCTCTCGTCAGTAGCACCGGCGCCGCCACTGCCGCCACGATCCGCCGCCTATTGATTACAGGGACGCACACTCGCCAATTTATCCGCAGGTAGAAAACAACGAGGACGCCAATGGAGGCGGCTGCGCCGGCAGCTAAGCGCACGCTCGCTCGCTCGTACCGTAAGCGCGACAATGGAAAAGCAGGAAACCCCGATTTCATGCAATCAATGAACGCTACAAACGACGCCAGTGGCGGCGGGTCGACGCGGATTAATTCGACTTTACGACGTGTATTTCACATTCGTTCGTTTCCTATCCTTTATTTATTTATTTATTTGTCTCTCGTCCTGCTTTCAATTTCACATTAGACAAAAATTCCTTCAAAAATGTCATCTCAGATTTCAGCGTTAACTCTTTTTCATGTGCTCGATATATACGCGAAAAACTGGTTGGTAACGATGAAAATTATTTTGCCCAGTAAATATTAATTAATGAATGTATCGAAAATATATGAGTTTCTTCTAATTTAAAACGGACAGAACTTTCCGGTAGACCTGATATGCAATATATTAAAAACCTAAACTTAAATTCTTTTCTTACGAGTCGTTCTTTTTCTTTAGAACCTGCGGGTAAATCGCATTTTTTCGTTCGCTCGCTAATAATTCAGGACAAGGTAATGAGCGGTCGATCTTCGACGAGATTAAGATTTAAGACGGTTATTGCGCATCGAAGGACAAATTCGATAGGCATTCTTCTTTATCTTCCTCTCGAAAAGGAGTGAAACGAAAAATAAAATAATAACTAAAATAAAATAAAATAAGGAAAAATAATTTCTTCCAGCGTCTCAATCTTTTCTAACGAGTCCGACGAGATTCAGGGAATTTAGGGAATAAAATCAAACCGCCTTCTTTCTCTCCAAAGGAATATCCGCTTATCCTTTCGTCGCTGAAATGGGACGCGAAGCAGAATACTCTCGTCATTCGTAAGCCGATCTTCTTTTACCATTTAAATCGTTTTTTCGAACGAATCCCACTCCAAAGGCGAGCTGCGAGTGCTCGGGCCGCCGAGAAATCGCGAGAAATCGCGAGAAATCGCGGCTCGGCCGACGTTCGTCCGAGCACGTACGCAAACACGTCCGCGCGTTTACGACCACCCGATGGATATTTTTTTAGCGATATCGCTTCTTTCTCCCGAGGTGTCGCGAACTTTTATCCGTACGAAAATGTCGCGAACGACGAAACTTCGAAAGGAAACTGCTACCTTGAAGAAGAAAGAAAAAAAAAGAAAAAATAATCGACGATATCCTCGTCGTCGTTGGTCTGGGATGGAAGGGAAGAAGGAAGCCAAAGTTTTCACGAGGAACGCGCCGAGTTTGCTGGAAGGGCGACGAAGACGAAGAGAAGAAGGGAGGAAGGACGGGAAATCTCACGCGTCGAAACTTTTACATAGTTATTTTGGGTTATTAAATAACGCGACCCCTCGCGCTCCGACCGTGAGTCGTGTCTCTCGGGTAAAAGGAAGAAGTGGCCCCGCTGTGTAACAACCGTTACAGATTTTGTCGACGTACGTATCGTCTCTAAGACGTTCCGTGCCGCGTGTACCACCGGTGGTACGTTCAGGCATATTTATTCAATGCGCTGAAAATACATGTTTACGACAAATGTAATTTAATCGTCGATGACAAATATTTCTACCAAAAGATCGAGGCATTGTACAAAGCTACTCTAAACAAGGTAACTGCTCATCGATCGATGATGATAATATATAATGAAATATCGCGTGATAATATATCGATCTTTGGTCGATATATCAAAGGACAAGTCAGGCAAAAAGGGCTAGCCACACTATTCGTAAATATTCGTTCCTCAAACGATCATATTATACGTATTATACCAAGCGATCGCGGATTTTGTCGATAGATGGTCTCGGCACGTTCTTTTGTTTTGTCAACGTGCTCAAAGCACGTAACCTACATTGTTTTCTATTGTTTGGACTTCCATTTTTAATCGAGTAAAAACATTGTATCCATGGGTTACCCAATCTCGTTTTTATCCCAATTTAAAAATGGAAGAAGAAGAACAAATGGAAAAGATATCGTGCATTAGATCTTCGATGTACGCGATGTAGCAACGTTCGCTTTCCGTAAGATTAATTCGTAATGTTTGTCGAGTTGCTACGCGTTACATCGTTCTTTATCGTTTATCCGCGAACGATCGATCGGCAATATAATGTTTACGCGCTAAAATTCGGATTAATTAAATACAAAGTGGAAAGATAGCGGCGCTACGCCATCGGATCGTTCGAAGTTAATTTTTGATTTACGCGACACGACGGAAAGTTTCGAGGCACGATCGCGATAAATAATGAATTTATTCAAATACGTGCATTTATAAGCGAAGTGATAATCGAGTAATTTTATTCCTACGAAATACGAGATAATCGTCCGTTCGTTATTCTTCGATCGGAAAGTGACGTATTTATATTTCATAAAGGAATTTTCGCACGACCTTGAATGAAAGGAAATACAAAAATACGAAACACGAAGGAATTACGTTGGTAATTCCGTGTTCGATCGGACCAGGGACTTAGTCTCTTTGCCTCGACGATCGAAGCCTTTAAGATTTTAAAATTAAAAGATTTAAGAAAAAAGAGTAAAAAAGTCACGTTCGATCGTTCGATCGATCAAAGCTTCGAGTAAATACACTTTAGTTTAACGTATAGCGAAACGTTCGCAATGCCGTTCTTAACGTTGGAGGGTGGCGTAAAGGCGCGCTACTTGCAAGAAAATAAATTAAAAAGATTGGCATCGCCATCGTGGCCCACGTTAATCGTGGAAGTAGGAAGCGAGCAGAATACGTCGTACCTTATCTCCCGATAAGCGGACTCCGACCGCCGCTGGATTTTATATCCGTAAGGTTCATAAATTAACCGGCACCCGTTAACATCGAAGAAACAAGTACGAATAACGGCTAGAGCACGTTACTTCCGGACCAAGACGAAATAAATTCTAACGAGTGTACGCGCACCACCTGAAACTTACCCTACCATCTATTATTCCCGAGCGTGGCACCACCGACTACAATGGATTGCCGAACGAATAAAAGGAATACGATGAAGTACGAATAATCGCGACGCTCGATCTTCTTGCCAAGAGCTTTTTCTTACGTTCTCGACGTTTCGGCGATCGTAAAGTTTCCCTTTGTCGCGACTCTATTTCCATTGATTCAACGAAAATGGCAGAATTTCATCATCGATGGAAAAGTTTCGATTCGCTCGCGCGGGCAAATCCGATAAAATCTTAATGAAACGGAATTTCACGTTAGTCTAAAAATATCGTTAAACGGAATTTATTTGAGAAAAGAAAAAAAAAAAGAAGAAAGGATCTTTGCGAAGAAGCTCGTTTGACTCGCGAAAGTCGAGGAAGCGCTGAAAGAAATCGTTTTGTATTTTCCAAACGCGATAAAGAATCTCCGACGTCGAAGGCAATGATTCACTCGTCGTCGTACGATAAATCGAAGTATTTTTTTTTCGTTCTTTAAAAAAAAGAAAAAAAATGCCAACGAGCAGCGTTCGCAAACGATCCGAACCCCGTTCGTAACGTAAAGTTGAAAATCGACGCGGCGAATCGTTACGTTTGTTCGCGATAGACGATATCGTTAGCGAGCGATATTTATTTCGAATTCGCGTACCGAGGATTGTTCGTTCTCCGAAGATAGTTCGAGGTCGTAATAATCGCGATTGTACGTCTGGGAGTAAATCAATAGAACACCGCGCAGCCAATAGGAGGTTTCCATCGTTAAACCGGAATTAATGCGTCCAAAGAACGATCGGAAGCGCTCGAGTCGTTCGTTTTCTCTCTCTCTCCCTCTCTCTCGCTCGTTTATTTCGTGTAGACTGCATTTACGTAGGTGGCTCGTTACCAGTACAAATTACCTTTTGCTCCTACGCGTTTAATTTAGTTCGGAGCATGCTATAATAACGTTCGTCTGACGCGGGTAATCGCGTCGGATCGTTGATAAATATTCAAGATCAGATCCGGTTACTCCACTGCCATAATTATACCGGCGATGCTATTGAAATTTGACGAATTTCAACGCACACCGCCAAATATTCCTACGACTCGACCCCACCGCCGACGCGTAATAATATTCGCCATAATTACAATATTCCTACTGGATTTCGTCTATCAACGATCGCGATTCGTTAAAATCCACCAAACGCGTTTATTCGCGCCCGTTGCTTGCCCCCTTCCATTCCGAATTTATAAATACTCCGCGCGAGAAGCGTTAGTTACGTCAAGCACGAATCGTTGCGCGTTATATTTAAAGTACCGATTATATCTCGCCCGATGTAGTAGAATCGCCTTCGATTTTCTAGCGCCAGAACCATCGAAAATATCCCATTCTTTCCTCCGAGATTGTGTCCGAGAGTCAAGTTCGACTTGGTATAATCTTGACCGCGATACGCGCGTCACTTCGAATTGCCGTGAAATACGAAGGAAGGTCGAAGCGATCGAACGTTCGATCCGATGATAATCCGTAAATGTGCCGAGGAGAACGGCGAGCGTTTCAACGAAATAGGGAGAGATTTGTCAAAAGGCGCAGATAAAGACGGAGGATCGATAATAACGACGGAGAGGTAGCGACGTATCTTTGTTTATTGAGATCGATACCCGTTGTTGACCATCGTCGTGTACAATGCGCTCCGAATACAACCAGGTGCGTACAGTCGATCCTATCTCTTCGGAAACACGCCGCGCGGCGCCGCGGTGCGTGCAATCGGCACGGCGATAAATTATGTACGGCGTGTGTTCTTGCGCGCGTAGATCTCTATCTATCGTCGAGAGATCGCAAAAGTGTTCCCGGGCGTGTGCGTGCTCGCGATGACGTTTGCGCGAATACGTCGAAGGAGAGCGAGCGACGCCGAATTAAACGGGAATGACAATGAAAAACGGAGGAAAGAAAGACGCGAGCTAAATTCGATTCCTGATTTATCGCGTTGAAATTTCTTTTATTTTTTTTTCTTAACGAAAGCGACTCGAGTGGCGCCTCCCAGGCGTCACGGCGATTTAGACGGCAATTTGAGGAAAGAAAATTTTGTCTTCTCTATAAATTAACGAAGAAACGGAAGAACGAAGAGTCACGTGAGCATTTACGATTTACATCAATTTTATTAGACCGGTCGAAAGGAGATTTTCGACGATCGCGAGACGGAGGCTAAATCAGGGCTGAATGAAAAGCTTCGCGCGATTCTCACAGGCTCAAAAAGGGGTTGCAAGGTTTGTTCCTATCGAAAGAAACCAGGTGGAAGACGCGGAACGGTTTACTACTGCGATAGGCGTCCAGATAGACCAAGGATGCAGTTTGATGAATGTTTCGTAAATTATCACGCGAAAGAAAAATACAGAGGCTGACGTTGCAAAATTCTACTTGCAAAGGTGTAAATATAGATGTAACGTATTAAAGTACAACGTTTTTGTAAATTAACTTCTACGTAAATCCATCTTATGCGATCTGTGGACACTCGTCGCATACGCATAAAATCGTCCGACCGAAACAGTCGTCGAACGCAAAGTGTTAAACCCTAGATGCAAAGCACGCATGGGAGATACAATGTTCGTAGACATTCGTCTCTCGGACGAAAATATTGTATCGATGATTTTTGTTTTATAGAATACAAGCAGCGATGAAACACGCTTTCAATCTGAAAAGTTCTTCATTGATCATTCATTTTCTGAAGTGAAACGAACACGACAGTTATTCCGAGCGATCCGTACGATGAATTTTTTTACATTGAATATGACAGTTTTTTGTAATCGCAGAAGGCACGAATTTTTTTTTCCGAGATCCACAGTGTTTACGTATTTTTTACGATTGCGTTAATGACAATATCACAACGTTTCTTCCGTCTTCTTCTCGATACGACGGTATTTAGACTTTATTGCGTTGTATTTTGTTAATTTGTAATGTAAACGTATCGTTGTTATTTTGCAATCGATTTTCAATGAAAAACGAAGCGAGAAAGAGCGCGCGACTGTTAAAACGAAGTTGGTTGAACTTGAATCCAGCCACGTCGATCGATCTCGAGCGGAGTTTCCGAACAAGTGAAAACTATAATTAGCTCATTACTCAATAGAAAATGCGTCGAAAGTGATCCAAGGCCTCGGGACGAAAATATCGCGACGGTTAGCACGGAACGTCCAAGAAAACGGCTTATTTGCCATCGTTCGATCACATATTGCGATTCGCGTTAGAACGGAAGACGAAGTCGAAATGCTTGTCGCGAGCGTAACCAAACCTTTGAATCTATCGTTACTTCGCGAACAATGTCGAAACGACTCGAAACTACGAGAAACGCTAAAAACAACGATTGCCCAAAAAAAAGCCCTCAGTTATGAATTTTTATTTTACGGACCAGAGTCAGATTAGTCTGAATTGAGTTCCGACTCCCTTTTGACACGCTCGCGCGTTGTATAGAGGCAACGCGAGCGATGAAGGAAGTCGGCTTGCAGATTGTACTGAAATCGCGAGTCACGGGAATTTCCATCGGTATGACCGGACTCGAAGACCTCTGCCAGTAGTAGTATATCTCCCCACTCTCTCGGTCCCTCTCTTCCCTCTCAGTCTCAAAGGAGACTGAGAGAAGCGACACTGGAAAGGAAGATGCGAGATGGCGGCGATGGAACTAGGGGGTGACGATGAATGACAAGGAAGAGAAGGGTGGAAAGAAGGAGACACAACGACTGGCTTCCACGGTTATTGAGAAAGTCCGATTCACCGCTATTTCTGGTTTCCCCGCACCCCGTTCTTTTCGAGGTCGCCCTGCTAGAGCGTTCTTTCGACGAACAACGAGGTTCGTCGGAAATCGACTTAGTCTCAGACCTTCCCGAGGCAATTTCTGTATTCGAAAGCTCGATGGTAACTTAAAAGTACCTTGCGCGTGTGCCCCCTTCTGCTAGATTGACCCTGGCCACGAAAAATTCACATGTCATCATTGGGCTTGATGATCAACGCCGGTAAAAGTTGTAATTTCGCGGTGATTATATTTTACAAACGCGATCGATCGCCTACTTTTTACAATGAAATTTTTCAATCGACCGAGAATGAAAAATTCATTGGAAAAAAATCCTTTCCCCGATTACGCGATGGCGCCCCTCAGCTCGGGGATTCGAACCCGGATCGTCGGTTTACGTAGCAGCAGACGTAGCTACTACGCTAACCGACGTTACACAAGGGAATCCTTTTGAAAAGCAATTTGCCTTACTTCGACGCTTTCCTGTTCGTAAACATATTAAAATTGTTATTGTTATTTTTTTCGCTGTCACCTCTTCCAATAATTAAAATGTTTAAATTAATAATTTTTAATTGTTTACATCGTTTCGTCTTAGCCCCTAAACATTTAAAACGTATTAAAATTTACGAATATAATTTAGTTTTTGCGAAAATTACAATTTAACCGTTCGACTGCCGAGGAGCGCTGTCGCGCTCTTCTTATGTTCTTCAACTTTATGTAAACAATTTGTATTTTTTAATCTTTGTCGTTGCAAAGCAATGCGAGTGAGTTTATCGTATGAAAAGTGTTTCACGCGCAATTAGTGCCGCAGTTTCGGCACGTGTCCGAAAAAATACGTCAGCAGCCAAACGGTAAAATATCAAATTGTCAGAAAATTTTACGCGTGACGGATATAGTCATGGAACACGCTTAACTGATTAAAAACGCGCGCCATCGCGTGTCTCGTTCGACAAATTTACAAAAGCTCGCGACGCGCGACAAAGTCCAAGATCGAACTACGAACAACGAATGGATGTATACGCTCGCTCTCGAGGAGGCAAGACTAAGAATCGATCGAAAGCCGTCGACACGTTAAGACGCAAACAATATCTTCCAGCTTGACGGAAAATCGCCGCGCGTACGAGTACGCGAAGAAAACGAAGAGACCGTTCGCGATTATGCAACGACAACGACGACGACGACGACGACGCCGACGCCGTAGAATTAACAACTTCGACACGCAACGATGCACCTGTATAGCGATTTTCGTGACGTCGCAGCGATTTGGCGTGTTTAGCAAACGACTTGACGAGTCATTAAACAGAGAACACTGGCAATTAATTATCACGTTTGCGTAATCGTCGCTCCGCGGTGGTGGAGGCGCGGTTGCGCAACCATCGCTCATTCTGCCTCAGTCTAGCGACTATGCCCTTACTTACCTCCCACCTCCAACCTGGAGGATCTCGTGCCCGCTCGAGAGATCGATCGCGTTCTTTTTCTCTACCTCGTGTCTTTAAAAAAAAAACGACTTAAAAAAACAAAGAAAAAAAAAAGGCTTTTCGTTCGTACTTCCTCTCAGCTCGTTCCGAACAATTAACTTAATTAATTCGGATACAATTTGTGCCTCGACGAGGCGACGTCACCCGACCCGCGAACAATTCGCGGAGGCACGACGACGCGCAAGTGGTATTTCGCTTGGAAGCACTTCGAAGAATTTTAAATATTTTTTACCGACGAAATTAACGCTTATAAATGACTCGCGAGGCAAATAACAGCACCTGCCTTATAAATATTCTCGCGCCTGTGTCGTACGTCCTAGCAGCTAGATAAATCGATTGTCTTTTTATTTATTTAATTATTTACTTATTTTCTTCTTAATAAGCGCGACATCGACGAGCAAATTTCAAGCCCGATTTTCCTCGTACCCACGCGTAATTACGCGAAGAAAATGGCGGTACTTATCTTATAAATATCCTCGCGTCTATGTCAATCGTACGATTTAACCTTTTATTTGTTTACTTACTTATGACTAAGTGTTTTATTTATTTGTTTAATTACTTATTTCCTTTTCAGCAAGCACGACAAGCAACGGATGACGAATCGTGCGCGACATCAACGAGCAAAGTTCCATTCGAAGAAAATCACGCCGTAATGGCGAACGGACGTTGTTATTGATTTATCTTTTCGATTTTTTCTTTTTTCAGACAAGAACGCTTCCTTTGATCGCATCCTTGGAGGATCGAGAGCGAGAACGGTGTGCCCATGAGACGTCAGTTTGACCGCCGTCTAGTCGCGCTCGCGCCAACGAGTTCTCTCTCTCTTTCTCTCTCTCTCTCCCACCCCCCTCGTTGTGCAACGCGAAGTTACGTCAGGTCGGTAGAATTTGAAAGAGGAATTGTCGAACGGCGACGACGAAAAACGATAGAAAGCGAGCGGTCGAGCGTTAATGGCGCTCGCCCGTCGTTCGTTAGAAACGGCAGTCGATGGCGCGCTTTAACCTTCCAGTCGCACGTGCTCTGGCCTGTATCGCGGCCGTTCACGTGGATAATTATATGGCTCATTTGCAATCTCATTATCCAACGCATTGAGATTATTCGGTGGCGACGCGTTCGTAACGGCTGCGCGCATTCCCTCGACGCACATGGCGAATAATTAAAACGCGTCGTTCCCACGAAAAAATAATTCCCTGTCAAAAGTTCAGACTCGACCGAAACTAATCGTTCCGAGGCGTTACGAGCTCGAACGCGGACAAATTGTGTGTGTGTGTGTGTGTGGAAAATATACGTACACGACATATATATATATATATATATATATATATATATATATATATATATATATATATATATATATATAT
>JAITYT010000142.1:406087-416831 GCA_025433975.1 Liostenogaster flavolineata
CTCCATATATATGAAAGAGAAATATATTAATTTAACGATTGAAATTCACGATATAAAAAAAAGAAAGTTTTTGCTCGCGCGTATGAATCAGTGGCACATGTTTTCAAAGTGTCGTCCATTGGAATTAACACAGAATCTTGGGCATAGCGTAGCAGAGGAACGCACGGAGAAAACGGGAAGAAATCGTTTTCGGAAACATTTCGGTGGTCGTCAGGAAGCAGAGGGAGGGGAGGGGAACACATACGTGGCGAGAAGAGACAAGGAGCCTATAGGCATAGTAAATCAAGGAAAGGTCCGCAAAGGGAACGACCGGTGGCGAAGAAAAGACGAAGAAAGAAGGAAGGACTCCACGGAAGGACGAAGGATGCAACGAGGGTCGGTCATGGTTGTACATCACCGCTGGTATTTACGACAGTACCATCGTAAATCAACGATCGCACGAACAGCCGTGGTTCGACCAAATTCCTTTCCCTTCTTATACGCTTCCCTCCCTTCCGTTCGTTCCGTCGTTTTCCGTCCACGCGCGAGACCCACGCTCGAACTCCGCTTCCGCGTTACGTGTCCCATAGGATGGCGGGCGTCGAGAGCCACGGGAGTGAGAGGACGATGCTCGAAGACGCGTCGAAAGAGCGACATTTCTTCGAGCGACTCGAAGCTCGAACGAACGATTACGTAAAAAGAATTTAACGATCGAGAGAGATTACGAGATATCGTTAGATAAGTGACTGTTTCTCTCGATAAGCCGGAAGATTGCTCGCGATAATTCGAGATTAAAGTCGTACATAGGCTATCGTTCAGCCAGGAACGCTGTCGTGGTAACAACCAATGAAAGAAAGATCTTTCGTTTCCTTAAATTTCGCTACGAGCGACGATAATTCTGCCATAATACAGAGCGGGCCAACTTGGACTGACCGATTGTAACACATCGGCTGATAAGTTTCCGGTCCGACAGACAGACGGCGCCACGAACGCAAAATTAATATTTTTTGTAGAAAGTATTAATTTTCGAAAGATAGCTGTAAAAATTTCACGACGATCCGACGTTTGGTTCAAAAGTTACAATGATTTTAGCGAAACGAAAGAATGTCGCGTGTCGATAAGGCATTGCTTTTTGATGGGAAAAACACCGTTGAAACGAAAGCTTGGCTCGATAAGTGTCATCCGGACTCTGCACCAGGAAAATCGGCCATTATCGACTGGTTTGCCGAAATTGAACGTTGTAAAATGTCAAAAAAGTTCACAAAATTGCTTTGGCAAATCGTAAAGCGAAGATGCGAGAGATAGCTGACACTCCAAAGATATCAGAGGAACGCGTAGGCTTTATTTTGCATTACCGGGCATTATTTTTAGACCGGGAACTTGTCAGCCGATGTGATAATAACAGATCATCCCGAAACATTAAAAAATGCAATGATTTCAACTTGCTCTTAAACTGGGTTTAAAACAACTAGGTTAAAAAAGAATTAATTGAAAATAAAGCTGGAAATTATAAATTATTAAAAACGGTCGGCCCAAGTTGGCCCACTCTGAACTTTCCTCTTGGACGGCTTCGTTCGTGCGACTCGACCGTTTTGAACGTAACGTAATTTATCATATATTTTCTCGAAAGGCGTTAAATTATACCTAAATACGTGGACTACGTTAAAAACAAGATAGAATTGAATTTGTAAACAGTCCTGATGCTTTATTAACGACATAATCGTCCGACATGTCTTACGTTGAAGTTCCTATTTGCCTTTCGTAGAAAGGTGCCAACCAAAAATGACCTGGAGTTTACGGTACCCGGGGAGAACCCAAAGCGTGCCTAAGAAAACGTGGAAGGCTTGGTTGAGGCCCGAAATGCGGTAGTCGGAGGCTTAGCGCTCGTCCTGCTCCGATTTGCTTGGCCACGCGCGTAGCCTGACGGAGATTTTCGCAGAAATTCACATGGCAGTCGACGCCTTAAGAGTGAATTTGTATTCAATGGGAGAAAAGCGATAACGCGGAAAACTAAAACGAAATTCGTTTGAACGCCTTCGAAGGTTCTAAAGCCGTAAAAGGCAAAGTACGGTCGAGACTCGGGAGGCCGAAGCATTGTTTGTCGAGACCCTTTAAACGTCGTTTAAACCGTGACTTCGACCATAGCCCAAGAAAGGATCGTTATAATGAGGTTTTGGGGCAAAGCAGGTCAGGCCCCAAAGTCTCGATTACGGCACGAGTCGTTGCCCTTTAGGTTTCGCTGGTATCTCGAGAAAACCTTTCGCTTCCTCTCGAACTAAGAATACCAGGCTACGTCTCTAAAATCAAGAATTCCTTCTACTCTAGCCTATAAAAATTCGATACGATTATAGGAGGAAACACCGTGCATCGTTTCGAGACTCTATAGGGTCTAGAACGTCGATCGTCGAGTATTTTTAACCTTTCTCCAACGATAGAACTATATATGTATCCAGGTGAAAGTATACGTCGCAAGCGACACGCGTTCAACGCGCATGTAGAAAGTGAAAATTTATTTGGACAAGTGCGCGTATCGTCACCGAAAGCGTTCGCTTGGTGGCATACGCGCATCGTGAAAGTATCGAAAGTAGAAAAAGAGTCGATATGCCTTTGGATTCATCGACGCGCCAAGGAAACTTAAAAGAAAACATTCCGGTCTAAAGCCAAGATAAGAAAAGGCAGCTCGACGCTGAAGGAAGAGAGCCTCCGACCCTCTGACAAAAGCGACCACGTACCTGATATAAATGATGACCCCGTTGGTACATATCCTCTTCCAACCACGTGGCACGGATACCCCTGCCTGTTGCTGCTGTAGATGGTGGTGATGCTGCTGCTGCTGCTGCTGCTGTTGCTGTTGCGCGACCACCGCACTACCATTCATCGCAAGCACAACATTATGTTGCACATTGGCACCGTTACCGTTGGTGGTGATTCTGGGAGAGGGGCGCGCAGCCTGCTGCACGCACGCGCCTCCACCGCTCATCATCAGCGTCGGCATGCTATCATGAGAAGACGCTTGACTCTGGCTCTCCGGGCTACTCATGCTACTATAGGTCGATGATTCTCCGGTATCGGATCTCACGGAATCGCAGCTGGTCGCGCCGCTGCTACCACCGCTTCCCGTCGTACCGACGGCCATCGTCGACGAAGACAAGGACAACGACGAGCCAGTCTGATTGTCGTAAGCGTCCTGTTGTTGCTGTTGCTGCTGCCGGCTCTTGTCGTCCTGCGCCTCGACAACGACATCACCCTGGAAAACAACCGCCGACGATTGTTGCAACGGTTCGTTCGATTGCTGCGCGTAAGTGACGCAACCATCATCGGCTAGGAGTCCTGCCACGCAAACTTCGCCTGGATTCGTCGAGCCGATTCTAGCGGCATTACCGTATCTGTACGCCTCGTTGTGGATCCTGGATGGAAAGACTTTTGCGTTTACCATATCGTTGCCGTTAACCCTAGCGATTGTCTCGATGCCACCGCCACCACCACTTTCCGTCGACTCGCCCTCGAATTGGTCACGTTCGACGAGCTTACCGCCGTCTCTGGAAAGGACGCGAGTCGGCGTCGCCGTCGACGTCGCTGTTACCAGTGTCGTCGGCGAAGCCGTTGTTGTAGTCGGTGTCGTTGGTACGGTCGCCGTTACCGTATTACCACTACCACTACCACTACCACCACCACCACTACCACCAACAGCAGCGCTAGCCTGAACAAGCCCACCGGTTCGCGAATACAAGGTACCGCCATCGACCGGTAGAACCGCGACGTAATTCTTTTCATCCACGTTGTTAACGGTGATGGCCGTTCTGGTGGACCTGGTGTTGACGTCTCGGCGGCTCTCCACCGGTCCGTCCGACGTGCTGGTCAGCGATGAGGTCGCGTGATCGGTCAACTTCAATCGACAATGTTCGGTGCCAGCGTCGATCTCGGTTCGATAAACCGGCGTCACGGAGGAGGCGGTTTTGGCGGGAAAGACCGACGCCGGCGCCGCCAGCTGAGGCGGCAAAATACCGGTTGCGTAAGTCGGCTGTTGAGGCGACTGATAGCCGACCGCTGTCGCGGCGGCGGCTGCGGTGCTGACGGCATTCTGACCCACCGCCGTGGCGTAGGCGAAGTTCTCCCCCGACACGTAGACTAGAACGCTGTTTTGCTGAATCCCCTGCGAATGATGGGGATGTTGCTGCTGCTGCTGCTGTTGTTGTTGTTGTTGCTGCTGTTGTTGCTGTTGATGATGTTGTTGATGATGACGATGCGCGTGATTCGGGGGAGCCGGGTGCGTGGACGGCTGCTCAGGCTTGCCAGCCATGGTCCAGGTCCAGCGGCGCTGAAGGTAACCCCGACATCACTGGAACGCAAGGCGCGGGCCTAGATGCAGGTACGACCACCGTCGGGTTCTTCTGCCGCATCCTCCGCGACCGGGGGACGATCACGCCTTCGGCGACGCCGATGACGACCACCTCGATCTGGTCCGAGCGGATCGAGCGCAACTTTTCGCGTTTCTCTTCTTTCCGTCCTTATTGTCGCTGCTCATGCCGGCGTTGCCCTCGTCGTAGCTCGACATCCTTGGCGCGCGAGCCTTCCCTCGACCGACGACAAGGAGATCCGAAGCGGAGCGAGAAGAAGTTAGCCCTACTAGATCGGAGGTTCGACTCGGTCTTCTCGTCTTTTCGGAATAAACGAGTCGTGCTCTTCTATACGAAGTTGCGTCTCTTTCTCTCCTTCTTTTTTTTCTTCCCTCCTCCCGGTTCTTTCGAACGAGAAGAAGAAGAAGAAGAAGAAAGCCGATCGATGCCTCGCGTTCTATCCGACCACGAGAACCAGTCGGTTGGCGCGACGAGCGCGAAAATCGTTCGGCGTCGCGTACGTCGTCGTTCCGGTTTCCCTCTGCGACAATGACACCGGCGCACACCCAGACGACACCTCGTGCATAGGTTCGCGCTGCAAAAATTCCGTATTATCGATCGTAACGGCGGCGTACGCGAGACGACGATCGTCGTGACACTCTCTTGAAATTCTCATGCTCCGTGACGATCGAGCGTGGGTGGACGCTAAATGATGCCTCGTTCCTCGCTCAAGGTCGCGCGAGTCGTCGATACGACCGGCTCGATGCTCTTTTTTCTTCCTCCTTTCGTCGCTATCTTCTATCTTCTTTCTATCTTCCGTCTTCTATCTTCTATCTTCTTCTTTTTCTTCCTAGACGAAACTTTGGCGCCTCTTCAAGCACGAAATCGACGAAATCTACGAAGGCCACGACGCGAAATACCTAATCGCGAATAGATTGGACGTCTACGACGCACTGCCATCCGAAGACGGGCCCGATTATCGCGACGAGAATGCGCGAGGCTCCAACGACCAATGACAGTCAACTACGCGATCACCGTGTCATTGCCACGGTGTACCCATCGGCGCTCTGCGTGTTTCACGGTCGCGGTTGCCGACTAACCCGTTCACACGCGCGCACCACACGACGACGACGACGACGACGACGACGACGGATCGTGCGTCATCGTGACCCACTATCGCTGAAAATAAAAAGGACGAACGCGACGCACTCGTCGAGCCAACGGCTGAATGAAGGGAGAGAGGGGAGGGGGGAGAGGCCCGAGAAAAAAAAGGAGGAAAAAAAAGGGGAAAAAATAAAAGAAACTCCCAGAAACTAGGATAGAGGAAACGTCGTTTCCTAGATTCCCTCCTAATCGGACCAGCCAACGACGTCACGATAGGTCGAAGACAACACACCAGGGTTCGACGATGATCCCCAAGACGACGAGGAACGTCACAGGGGGGAGGACGTAGCGCGTCGACGCGGTGAGGGAAAAAAGCCACTGCGAACCGTCGTAACTTCGAATCGCGTTAAATCGCACGGACGGATGAACGCCGTGTTATGACGCTGTGTCATCGTCACAACAGCAGCAGCAGCAGCAGCAGCAGCCGCCGCACCACCACCACCACCACCATCAACCACCACCACTGCTGCCGCCTCCTCCTCCTCCTCCTACTACTACTACTACTACTCTACTACTACTACTACTACTTCTGCTGCTACTACTCCTCCTCCTCTGCCTCCTCCACAACTACCACCACCACCAGCACCACCAGCACCACCACCAGCACCACCAGCACCACTAGAGCACCACCGCCGCCACTGCTACTACCACCACTACCACCTAGCGCGGTTACGAACTCGGGTTAAGTTAACTAACCCTCTTCTCGGCTCGAACACCTGCGCGCTTCTCGTTTTCACCGAACCTCACTTCTTGGTCGCGTGGAAAGGTTGCGCGTGTCGTGTTATCTCGTTACGTCGTGGGACAATGCCTCGGGGTTTCCGGTCGTCCTCGATAATCCGTCCCTTGAGGTACCCCGCGCGGTCACTTTCTAACCGGAGACCCGAGTGAAACGCTCCTCGGCGCTCGAAATTCCCATTCCGCTGATCCTATGCGTACGCTGTTTTCGCGTAACTGATATTGGAAAAATATGGCTCCCTCGGCATACCCAGAAACCTTTGCGGCGCATCTCGGCGGCTGGCTCACGGGCGCTCGAGTACATCGCGTTGTAAAAACATCGACCCCCGATCCCAACGCCATCTTCGGGCTCGTGCGAGTATCTCGGAGGCGCGACGCGGATGTCTTTGCGCGGCAAAATTCGAAGATGCATTTTTCTTTTTTTTCTTTTTTTCTGAGGGAGAAAGATCGAAATCTTCGTACACGGGTGCGAACGCGCCATTTATTTTTCAGTCGCCGGAAATTCTAACGCGAGAAGAGAGAAGGACGCGAGGGAAGAAAGGTGAAGAAAGTCATAACTCCGACAATCGTCTCTCTATTATACATTATACTTTCTCCAATTTATTCAGTTGCCTCGAAAACGTACTAATCACCAATTTCTCTATAATAAATAAGGTTACAGGAAATATGCGACTATTTCAATTCGCTATGGTTGCGGACTGTAGTTATACGGTCTTTAAGTGATACGAACACTTTAGAGACGGTAAATAATGTGAATGTATCGAAGGCAGGTTTAATTTAATATAGTACACGGACTTACAACCCATCTGAACGAGCACTCGGTCTTGCGCGTTTTCTACACGTATCTCTAAAATTATGAGAGAAAAATAAAATAATCGATGATATCGTCTTACGATACCTTCTTGAGCAAAATTAGAATTTAATACTTTTTTGTTTTTTTTTTCCTTTTTCTTTTTCTTTTCTCTTCCCTTCGAGAGACTTCTCTAGTTTGTGAATTGTACTTTACGAAGGAGAACGAGTACTTCGGTTTCTTGTTTTTCTTTTCCTTCTCCTAAGCATCGACCGATAGTGTATATACGTGACATCGATAACTACGATACAAAATTACATCGAATCGAAAAAGCTGCGAATACGCGCAATTGTCCACACATGCACACATGACACACGCAAGAATGTAACACACTCTCCCTCCTTTGTATCTTTTATCCTTCGAAAACAAAAAATTTTATTCACTTTTAAAAGTATCGCAAGTCATTCTACAAAATCTGTTGTTAAATCAAAATACTATATTTATGGAATATAGCGTTCCGTTACTCAAAGCTATTTTCAACTATTCGCGCATTTAATGTTATCGCTCTTACCGAATTCATTTCCTAGGATTTAGTACCGACGAACAAGACGACCAGCTGTCGAAAGGTTTTAACAATCCAAAGGGAACGTGATATTCGTGAAACCTACCAGACAAGATCGAAGAGACCAATTATTATCATCATAATCATAATCATCGTCGTCGTCGTCACAGTCGGAAATCAAGATCGTATACGTATAAAGCAAATAGATCGGAACGAAAGATAGCTTAGCTTTTTCTTTCTTAGGATGTTACACATTGCGGACGATCTGATTTTACGTTGCCACTACCGTTGCGTGATTACGTCGAATTTTTAGTCTGGATTAACATTTCCTTAACCGTTCTCTTTTTTTTTCCTTCCTCCGTTAAGGGTTCCTAAACGATAAGTACTTTTTTTCTTTTGCGTTCTACAGCGAGCAAACTATTGGATCGAGGATACTAATTTTCCCAAAATGTACAGACGGTATACTTTTCTTCGGGTAAAATAATAGATGTATGATCGCGACCGAATCGATTATCATCTATCTCGAATGATAACGATTCCCCGTTACCGTTGTCCTCACGGTCGTGCACGTATTCGAACGATGACTGTTCAAGTTCGCTTTATCCAACTTGAAAAATCACATTTTACTATGTATTCGCCGTCTTCTTTTCTTAATATGTATGATTCAGAGGCGAATGGGACAAAAGTTTAAAATGAGAAAGTGGCCATATTTATTATAAGGTCGGCATAATCGATTTAATGCGTGGCACATTGGACACGCGATGGTCCACCCTCGTCTTCCTCGTATGCCGGTCGTTGGTCTCTCCGTCTTTGTTCTTGTTCGGGATCGAGATCGGTTAAAATACATTCTTCAGCGCCGTCCGGTATAATGACCTCCTCCCGCGGCGGCAAACATTGCTCGAGAGCCGGTATAACGGTCGGATCGATGGATTTAGGGAAATTAACAACGAATTGTATTATGAGCTTGCCGTGCGTGAATGGATCCTTGTGTATCGGCATTCCTTCGTTCAAGATGCATTTTAAATCTCCGTGTTTCGTTACTGTTCCAGGAAGCGACGTTATCACCAAGTCTCTGCCATCCAGAGTGCGAATTACTTTTTGAAATCCGCACAATGATTCGACGAGTTCCAATTGCATTCTCATTACTAAATCGTTTCTTGTGCGTCTAAAAAACAAAGCGAAAATCGAGCGTTACGTAACGCACCATAATTTATGCACGCGTTCGACGAGTATTCCATTCTTACTTGAAAACATCGTGCTCCTTCTCTTCCAATAAAATAACTATGTCGCCTGGCTCCAGTTCGGGTTCCTGATCACCCTCGCCGCTAAAGACGATCTTCTGACCGTCCACCATACCCGGGTCGACGTGAACTTCCAAAATTTTCCTATCTCTAATGGTCTTCCTACCGTTGCATTGTTTGCAACGATCGCGTGGATTTATACGCTCTCCTTGACCTTTACAATCTGAGCACATTGTCTGTAAATGTTGTATCATTCCCGGGCCCAACTGCTGGATTTGTACCTGCATACCGGTACCGTGGCACGTCGTGCATTGCTCCACCGAGCCCTTTTTCCCTCCGATACCTAGATAAAAGGAGAGAGAGAGAGAGCACGCGACAACGACGTTAGACCATCTTACAACCGGGTGGAACTTATCTATCGTTCTTCGTAAGTAAAGATACTCTACCTTCGCATTTGTCACAAATAACATTTTTTTGCAGCGCTAGCTTACGTACGGTTCCTTTATAAAGTTCTTCCAAAGAAACCGACAGTTGATGTATAACGTCTTGACCTTTGCGTTCCCTTCTTCGTCCGCCTCTACCACCTAGTCCACCTCCGAAGAACATATCGAAGATGTCCATGGGGGAGGAGAATCCGGATCCTCCCATACCACCTTCCTTCAAAGCTTGTTCGCCGCCTTGATCGTAGATACGTTTCTTTTCCGGATTCGCTAAAACTTCGTAGGCTTGAGAGATTTGTTTGAACTAAAATACGAAAGGACAAGCGTTGTTACAAACGTATTTACGTGTATCTTGATTAGATCTCGATAGGAAACAAATCGATAGTAACCCTTTCTCCTTCGTTAGGATTCTTGTCGGGGTGATATTTCAGTGCGAGTTTTCTGTACGCTTTCTTTAGGTCCTCCTGTGTACATCCCGGCTTCACGCCCAAGATATCGTAGAACGTTGTTTCCTTCACCATTTTTAATCGCGTAAGCCTTTATGGGTAGAATCGACACACGTACGATCTAACAACTGCTCCTGCTACAAAATCGTGAAAAACAATATAATTCGTAGTTTCGTACGGTCTCTTTTTCCTAAAAGAGTTCGTCTATCGAGTCGACGCGACAGAAGCAAAATCATTGCGTCGATACGAAGAAAATAATTACGCGAGCTTCGTCGAACTTCAAAAACTACCGCCGCCGTCTTTCGAATACTTCGGATATACTTAACGCTCGTTTCTTATTCCTTCTCGGTTATCGAGAGCGACGTTCCTTCGGAATGGAAATTTTATCTAGCCCTTCTCTACAATAAAATTAACCCGACGAATTGGAACGTATCGAAATAAATTTTCGCTTGCAAAATTCTGTAATAATAAGCGACGAAGTACGATACTCGTCGTAATCGAGCATAATTTCGGTCAACCACGCCCTTCCTTTTCGAAACCCCAATTTTATTAGTCGACCGGTATAAAATAAAAGTCGTTCGCAATGTACGGTGCGAATTAAATTATAATAGGATCGGTTCCGATAAGATTCGAGGAAGGGTACGAAACGTGCGCGTGAGATTTCCTAGAACGTTATTACCTCGGGAAGGAAAAATATAAGACTACGACGATGGACCGTCGTGGACGGAGTTTAACTTTGGAATGGATACGACAACTTCACGATTTCATAATAACGACCTTGAACTCTAACGATATTCTGACCATGCGTACGTATACGTACACGTATACATTGTAACTAACAAAGAATGCGAAACAATACCGTCGTTTCACAAGTATCGATACTTTGGTATATACATAACACCTTCAATTTTCGGATAACAAAGGTTACGACTTGAGTTTATCGTGCAGACTATACGTTAACACACCACATTAAAAAAAGACTTTAAAATTCGATCTCGACAATGACAACGAACAAAGCGAATATCTTCGAGTTACTTGTTAATCGTAATC
>JAITYT010000142.1:417127-429272 GCA_025433975.1 Liostenogaster flavolineata
AAAAGGAAATATTTGTCGACGAACGAGAGGCACTAAAACTGATACCTACGGGATTAATAACAACGTAAAGGGAGGGAAACGCGATCGTAGAATAATAAACTATTTGACAGAGTCGTCGGAAGTTCTTTGTAGTACGCCACACGAAGAGAGTCCGAAATACACGGATACCAATGGAAGCCCGGAGCGAATGTACGATCCATGTGGATCTCCATCGTTTCAAAATGGCGTCCGCGCAAACTTAGCGAATAAAATAAAATTAGCGAACGCGGAAGAAGACGTTTAGGATCGTCGGGAGAAGTTTTCGCGTCCTCTTAAACTTTCCTATCGGCGCGTCGACGTTCAAAACGAAGAAACGGCTCTTCATCGTCATCGAAAAGGAACGCACCAGTCGATTCGCGAAGGAAAATGAAAACGCACGGTCTGTCGGAAGTACATCGTGGGGAAAAGGGGGAAAAAAAAAAATCGCACTGCGGACCGTGAAAATAAGAATGGCCACGAGCGAGTCAACGGCGTGTCCGGCCGAAAAGACGTCTAAGAAAAGAATAAAGGATAAAAAAAAATGTACAGCAGACCGACATCGATTTAACGTCGGCGCGAGGAAAATTGCCACCATTTTTAACCGTGAAGGCGAGTCATGGTCGCGCGTACAGAGTCCGTCTTGAAATACGATAAAAGTCAACCAAGCGCTATTTCGTAATCCGTGAGCGCGTCCACGCACGTATAAGAATATCACGCAACCTTCGTGTGACCACTTCCTTTTTAACGTTGGAGAACCGTTAGGAGTATCGAACGCACGCCGCCAGCGCGAGATTTGGCCTCTTCACCGCCGCCTCCTACCAGGACGAATATCGAAGGATAATCTGTCACGGGAAAAGGAGCGTTCGCGGCTCGTCGGAGGAATTTTACGGAGGAAACGGTGGAAAGATCGACGGTTATGCCGTTGTTACGTGCCTACCTGCGTCAGCAGAAAGAGTCGCTCGTGGAAGAGATATGCGCAGAGGCCCGGACGCTCGCCTCGACCGTGTAATATAATTTGGCAAACTGTGGTAACCACGTAGAATTCCCACCGATATCACCGCTCGAACCTGTTCTCGAAACTTCCTAGCGAAGTAATGGACGTTAGGTGGCCGAGAACCAATCGACTTTGCCGAGAACGATCGGCAGCGCCATCGCAAAGCCTCGGTCCTTTCGGGAACCGCGCGGGATTGTTTTATTATTGTTGATAGCGCGTAATGCGCGAATTTCCTCGCGACATTCCGTCGAGATTTCAGCCTTCTCGTTCTTCCCTTTTCTAATTCGTTTTTTACGCGTCTCCTTTGATCGCCACGGTGATCGATCGTCACCGCTCCTTCGTTGGTCGATCGTCGACGCAAGGAAGAGACTTTCTTCGAGAGCTTGCGAATTTACGTCCGACAATGGAGATAATTCGAAGGGAGCGATACGTCGCACTTCTTACGCGTCGCGTTCGTTCCAACGGTCTTTTGTAACCTTTTTGCTAATATTGTTTATATTTGCCTGTTCGATCTCCAACAGGCAGCTTTTTTGACTTCTTCCGGTACGCGTCCGAGTCCGAGGGATTACAAAAATAATCGAATTATTAGCAATCGTCGGTCGAGATTAACGATTCAAGATCGATTACTTTGATCGTTCGACGTAATCGTTTTTTCGATCGTTTTCTTCGATTTATGTTCGTTACACCGTAAGAAATATTTTATTCTTTCAGGGCAAGTCGATATAGCCTAGTTCTTGAACTGTCATTCTAACGACATTAGTATTGCCATTTGCGATAAGGAAAAGGAAAGGTTTTTAATGGATAATCGATAAAAGGAATTCGAAAATCGTCGATGTTAATTGTCGATTATTATAATAATAAAATTTGAATATTTTTATACGTTCAAATCGCGCGCTCTTTCACGTAATTTGTACACCTAGATGTCGCAGTTTATTTCCGAGCGAAGTCTTTCCTAAGGGTAACGTTCATCGTCCAGAATGGTTGGTATTTTACATCTAAAAATTGTATAATAATCCCTAATTAAATGTTTTTCGTGTCAATGGATAACTCAATAATAATATTTAACGCTTCGAATTGTACGAATATATCGTCCAGAAATCTTTCTCTTTAATGATAAAAATGTATGCCATCGTGGTTATGGTTCGATCGGACGAGTACGAGTACATAGTTTCTACTAAGAATTGTCGTACCAAACGTTAAAAGTATGATTGCTTGCTTATAATCGAAAGATTTTTACGATTTTATAATTAACATGTCAATATCTATCGGTCGTTTGTTAATTGAGAATACGTGCTTTACTTTCGGAAAACAACATACATAACCTATGAATACGGAATAATCTTTGTTTTGATTGTTTCTCTTTAGACGGAAGCCACAATTCGAACGAGAAAATTTATGACCAATCGGCTTTTATGCCGAAAACAGATGGTAAGAATAACTTTATCGTACCACCTTACACCTAACCGTTGCTTATTTATCGTACAAGTCTAGCGCGATACTCACCGATACACTTGCTGTGCAATTTTTCATAAAACGTTAATATTTCCTGGAACGTACGTTAATCGTGTTTGTACGACTTTTACAGGTTGTGGATGTACATCATCCTGGTCAACCATCCGTCCGCAAGATTGAAATCCGTGAAAAATTGGCAAAGATGTATAAAGTAACGCCCGACGTTGTCTTTGTCTTTGGTTTCCAAACAAACTTTGGCGGTGGTAAATCCACAGGATTTGCTTTGATCTATGATACGTTGGATTTTGCAAAAAAGTTTGAACCTAAATATAGGTTAGCGAGACATGGGCTCTTCGAGAAACAGAAACAGACTAGGAAACAACGTAAAGAGCGCAAAAACAGAATGAAAAAGGTTAGAGGTACAAAGAAGAGTAAAGTTGGCGCTACGTCTAAAAAAGTAAGTAAATTAACGCAGAAATAGCTTACAAGCATGTACAAAATATTGGGGATATGTGGTGTAATGCGACTTCGACGTAGCATCTATTTCAAATCTAATGATTCTCATAAACAGCAATTTTCTCGAATGCTGTTTAGGGTATATACAACTTGTTTTGTCTCTTCGAAGCTTACTCGATGGACGATTTGGCCATATATGTGATTTATAATTGGTGTATTGTTTAATCATTCTCCAAGTTTAATCATTTTTAATTTCTTAGTTATGAAAAAAGGAAGCAGTTCGATCTTTATATATATATATATATTTACATTAATATCGAATTATTCGATTAAAATGAAATATGTAGATTATAAATATTGGATACCCATAAATCCCTAAAAAAATATATACCAATTTTCACATTTGAATGCTGTAGCTGTCAATATTCTATCAAAAATATAAATCTCTCTGCATTATGTTATTATAAATTTTAAAAAAAGAAAGATGCATGGCAGGCTTCCTAATTTGGCAATTCCAATCATAAATCTTAATCACAAGTTTCTTTAACATAAATAATTATGCCTTCGTTTAAATAAAATTTATTCATCTATTTATTTAATATAATTAATGTATCGTTCGTCTCTTCTAATTTCAATATTTCAAATCAAGTTATCGTTAAATATTCTACTGTAATGGCAATGCATTCTTCTGTTTCGTAATTATTTTGTGTCTGTGCATGTTATGGTTATGGTGGTATACGCTTTCTATTTACATTCTAGGGAAGGAAGTAGACAAATGTTCATCATTTATACTACGAACCTCCAGAGGAAACCGTATCTTAATTGCGATGCTTATATATGGTCAGCATGCAATTCTTTAAATTCTGTTATACTTTATATGAATTAACTATCAGATTTTTCCTTTACTCTAATAAGATTCTTATCGAGAACTACTATTTTATACTTTCCCGTGCTTAGGAACGTATTAACCGCAATTATCATTTTAATAGAGCGTTATTGTAATTGATTTAAATTCCACATAATTATATAATTCCAACTACATATATTACATTACTAACAAATTACATGGTTACATTTATAAATAAAAAATAATACGCTGCATGACATTCGTTTGGTCGGTGTGAAAATTAAACACATTCTTACAATATATTATCGAAGAGATTCCTGAAACCACGTATGATCTTTAGTTTATATTTAAATTTATATATTCGTTAACTTATGAATAATTACTTAATGTGTAATTCTCAAGATTTAAGTGTTATCATTTTGCATGCTTTAAATTGGATGATGGCAGGTGATTAAATGTGCATTTTTATTTGTATGGACTCACTTTTTTTCAAACTATTTAATCTATTTGTTGTTTATGTTTAATAATGGCTTAACGTTCTCAAAGTGTTACTTCTGCATGTCAAGTGTTTTAACCATAAAAAGTTTATACGTGTACACATATGTATCAATTTACTGATTTCGACATATTCTTTTTTATTGCAGTAAAATCATCACTCATGAAGACTACACCATTTACATCATTGTAAAAATTATTACTATAAATAATTAGTAATGATAAATTTTACTAAATAAATATGTATTCTTTTTGACAATGAAAGTAATCCTTGTATATTTTTGTTTACACACGAACTTTTACATACTCGAACTGTGACAGCGTTAGAAAGTTCAATTAATTACATATCTTAGAACAGAATCATTAGAATAGATTACATATCGTAGAATAACATATCTTAGTTTATTAACGATCATCCAAGGAAATTCTGCTTTTGAATCGATAGGATACGACTGTATAAAATCAAATATCTATATACAATCATCATATTTCATCGAGGGATCAAAACTTCTACGGATGCTATTGGATGATTAAATTTAGATTCGTTTTCATTATCCCGATCAGTTTTGGAAGTTTCATGAGAATAGTTTTCAATTGAACTTGTTTGCAATATGATTTCCGTTTCTGTCGTACGTACTTCTGTTGTTAATGGAGGTAATGCGCTTTCAGAATCCTTATACAAGCTAGATGTAAAAAATTCTCTTGAATCTTCATCGCTTTCATACTGACTGACATCTCTATCTCCTCTACGAATAAAATACCAATGTCCTATACGAAATCCAATGTCATATCTCGGATCAAACGACAAGTTAGCTGTAATTAATACGTGAATCGTAAATATAATCCTAATCGCTATCGGACCATATTATTGAACTTAGAAGGTTATTAGTAAATTCTTTATAAAAGTATTGTTACATTCATATTTATTAGAAAATTTATTATAGTAAAATCATACTAATGAACAATTGATAATATAGTAAATATATTTAAAATATACATATAGTTTATATAAATTAATTATTCTTACGTAAATCAACGAAGAATCCGCCAGCATCTTGAACGCGTCTTTCTAAAGCAGCTTTGTCTATATCTAAAAATTCCCTTTCTGAAATTTCAGTAGTGGATTCGCTTCTCGTCCCAACCAGGCGATCTTTCAAATTTTTAAACCAATTTCGTATCTTGTCAACAAAGTCTGCGTGCGATCGAAATTCAATATTTCCTAAGAGTAAATATAAAAACAATAAGTAAAACAAAACACGATCTTTTCGGTATACTTTATTATTGTTTTAATCCAATTATATCAGTTTACACGTTCGCTATCAGAGTCGCGACAAAAGTACTCTCGCTGTGGACCGTGTGGACGATAAACAGGATAAATTTCATTTGTCTATGTCATAATAACAACGGTAAGAAACAATGTTGTGCCCACATGAATATGACGCGCGGTAAAAAAACGTGTTAAACGCGTAGGACTGCGATTTACGGATGGAAGAAATCGTTTTGACAAATACTTCTCCATTAAGTTCTTCGTATAAATAATCGTTATAATATTCTAAAATGGTCGCTTCTTTCTCTTTTTTTATTATTTAGGAAAAATTCAAACTTCCGTTGTTAATAATTCTGACTACATATACAAAAACCCGCACATCGAATAAAATGTCCGCGTTTTACGCGAGACTGGTTCTTAAAATATCAAGGACAATTTAACCCTCCATAACGCCATGTAACATCTTATTTGTCGTGTTTCTGAATGTTCGTCATTCTTCATTATCGTGAATTTTTCATCGAAAATACCAAGAATTTGTTTATAGAGGATTAAGAAGATATAGTTTATCGTTACGATCCGCTGAACAAATTTTTATACGATCCCCCACACTCGCGCGCGCGCGTGCACGCATGCACACATCGGTAGAGATTCGGTAAAGAGCTTTCAGAGTGAGCAGCGTTCTTTGTTGCGCGTGGTATGAAATTGTCAACGATAGTAACACGACACCTTCGTCATAAATCTTAATCGATGCGGAATGTTGAAATGTAACGAAAAGCAACAAAGTAATCGATAGCCACATTTTCAAGCAAAGAGAGACTATGTTGCGTGCTCGTATTGTATTCCTTTATATATCCAGGCCTAACGGAAGTATACGAGGTGTATTGCATGACGATCCTATTACCATAAATAATTTTATCGAAAATCAGGCTTATTACGTATTACTCTTATAATACGTTATTCTTGTCATGCTGTTGATAATAGTGTCGATATGGTCTCAATAAAGTAGGTACGTATTTGCGGTCTATATGGGTTTTGCGGACAATACCAATCATATTAAATATATTTCACAATTCATATCTCAGATCAACCTTTTCTGCCACCTCTGTTTAAGAAAAATTATAGCAACGCGATAAAGTACATTGCACGAAATTGGATACTGTAGATAGAAAAATATCTGGTCTAGATAGCATGTCTTGTTGCCTTGGATTCGGACATAAATAAATTATTATGGGCAATAAGTTCGAGAGTTATTCTCCATTTATTGTTAATCAACTACAATTTTATTACAATCGGAAGAACAGCATACTTAGTTTATAATTTAATCCAATCCAAAACGTGTGATGTTTGAATGAATTGAATTTTCATATGATATATATAGTAATACATATATCGAATGTTATTTATTATTGAACATGAATTAACTTTTAGTTAGTTTAGACTGGAAACATACATTTAGTCAGCTCTGAATTGATTCGTGAAACTGAAAAAGTATTTCTATTTTATGTGTCCATGATTCCTGAAATGGACTCACCCAAGATGTTCTGGCAAAGACAAGTCACGTGATGTAGTACAGTAATGGGCATACATTTACTCAACCCCGTAGCAAGCTAATATCAACTGATTCTATTCTTTTCATAATTTTAAATAAGGTTTTCATTCGCAAAGTGCAATTGTCACAAAATTTCTTTTTAATTTCACAAGTCTCATATTTTATAAAGTAATTTATGAGATAACATCACAAGAATGCGAATAGTGTATTTAAATAATAACGTGAATTTTATTTAACGACATGTTGCAAAAAATGACACAATGGTTAAGTATATTTCAGATATACTTAAAATTGATGGTTTGATACGATCATGCGATCGAATGATTGCCATGTACTCGTATAGGATAACAAATAAAATAAATAATAATAGGAATGAATAGACTATTCTTCGACTGATGATATAACTGAAATATTATAAATGATTCAATTTTGAAATTCATATGCTTTTGAAATTTGAAATGCTTGGTATACGCAGAATATCGCATGAAGTGTTCTATATGCGTGTAAATTATAATATTTAATTTATAATAGAATAAAACATTTATTTATACCACAGATGAGAAAACATCTAAAAAAATGAACAGTATATTTTTATTCCCATTCATACATACGCATTGATTGTAAAAGAAGTTTTAGATGCAGATATGTAGTTTTACGTACTCCTTCAAATACCAAGCTAATATACTTATCCGATCGCGATTTACATATTAAATTCTACTAACTTCATTTCGCTGTCGATGAATTGAATCCAATCATCGATGCTACTCTTTTTGCAGAGTTCCTATCAATCATTGCACAGTTAACCTAACGCATATCGAGTTGAAAGTACAGTGAGTATGTTTTCGATTTATGTGTATGTATTCGGTTCGGACACGTTGAACTTCTCTAAACGCAAGCTTATGTGTCGTTCGATCGAGTTCTTGTTTTATATGTTTTACCAATCCACTCTTGGTCGTTTATAAAGCTACAAGATTAAAATAGAATGGCAATTTTGCTGATCGTCAAACAGACAAATTAAGGTGATCGAGATAGCTATGTATGTCTCTATTGGGTCAGTCCGGCACTGAGATTACCCGACTTTTACCGAGCTGAAACGAAACATATCGAATAATAGCTTTACCCATCAACAAATATTAGCTTTGGAGATATTTTGTCGGGTAATTAGGTTAAATTAAACTCCAGCGTGATGTTTTATTTTTAGATGACACGGAGTGTCCGCGTTTAGTAGAAAACAGGGAATATTAAACAAAGTAAGATCTTGGCGCCAAATTTATTGGTCAAGCTAACAGTAAACTCATGTAGAGCTTGGGTGAGCGTCGTGAGATACGTTGCACACTGTAAGGGTGGGGAGAAGAGGTAAGTAAAATGTCTATCCCGGATGGAATAGTTCGATCTTGATTATGGTTACAATGTGATAATACAACAAATTCGTATTTAGGTAGTTTTTGTTGCATCGCGATTTAGGATGTTTAGTAATGGAATTGTACGGGATGAACGCAAAGATAGCAACGAGACTAAAACTGTCGATTCGTTAGGATCGATGTCTGTTTCAACAAATATCAGAACCGATGAAGTAACCATACCTAAAACGGAACCTACTTCTCCTAGCAGGCGAAATTCATACGAATCTGCCTCTATATTCGTAAGTGTTTCAACTTGTTTGCACGTTTTTAACGAGCTTCTTAATCGTTGAACATAAGCTATACGTAACAAATTTCATTTTGATTGTGTTTATTAGGGTTTACAGAGCGAACGTTAAATTGTGTATGTTATTCATTTCGATAAGTAAACATTCAAAATTTCGTATCAGTCGAGCAACATGACAATGGATCCGAGTTTCTTACGATTTATCACACGGCATTGTAGGAAATCATACAGAAAGTGAATACTTAACGGAATCAGTGTCGATTTATTAAGAATATTGCTCCAAAATGAAATTTTTCAAAAACATTTTGGCATTGTTTGAAATAACATATATTAAGTTTTTAGTTCTTTTAAGAAATTTGTTATACAGTTTTAAGTGTAATGTAGCCATACCTTAAAATTCATGATATCTTATCGTTTGGTTATATTAATTTAATAATGATAATTTTTCATTGCTTGGAATTTTGATATATCCAATTTCAGGAAGCTATGAAATCGCCCGGGTCATTCACCAATTCATATAAAGTGAAATATCCTATTGTTACGCTTGAAAGGTGCGATAAGATTTGGGAAACGTTAAAATTTATAAAAAATATACAAAATGAAAATTCTGAAGAACGTATGGATGATTTGAATGAAAATTCAACCTCGGATACCGATTTAGGAAAATCTTATATTAAATATCAGCCAATATTGGGTAACGATAATACTTCGCTTCCAAATTTTAAATTTTCAGTTAAAAGTACAAAGAAATTATATCATTGTGGCACTTGTGGTAAACAATACAGTGAAAATAGAGCTTTAAGAGTACACTCTTTGAGAATACATGGCATTTTTATTCCGCTTAAGCGACACCGTAAATATATTTCACCCGAATGGAAAAACCATACAGAAAATTCTTGTGAAAAAACGGACGTCGAAGAGACGAAAGATACTAAATTAATCAAACTAGATAGATCGAAATCTAGTTTGAACTCTGATCTATTAAAAATGTCGAAGGATAACGTAGCTGGTAATATTAATTCAAAGGAGGTCGAAGATAAGAAATATGATTATAACTCAGGAAATAGGGAACTTGTTCAATTTAGCGGATCAAGAAAAAAAGTTCAAGAAGTCTCGACGCATCATGAAAAATGCCCTTTGTGTAAACGTGATGTTAGATATATGGCAAAGCATTTAACCGAGTATCATAAAATTAGGTGCCCTAATCTCGTTATGAAAGAGTTCGAACAATCCGTGCCAAAAAATGTCGAATCTCGAGTAAAGTTTACTTTAAAGGACTTTGCACAAGCACTGACTAAAAGATCTTCAGAGGTCAGAATGAAATATTCTGATCGATCATTATCAGAGGCGCCCGAAAATAATCCTTCCGATCGATGTAACAATAATATTCAAGAAATGGATCTATTGAAAAGAAAACAGAAGTTTAAAGTCTCTTATTTAGTACCCCACAAAAGACAAAAATTAAACAATGGGGAAAGTGTAGGTTCGAAAAGTACATCTAGACGTTCTCGTAATTCTACCAAAACGTATCAGTGCGATATATGCCTTGGAATATATGCAAGCTACAATGGTTTATATAAGCATAAACGTAATCATAGGTTTCGTGGTGAAACCAAAGAGAATATTCATACGATCAGATGCAGGTATTTAAACTCCCCGCTTCATAAGAAACACAATATATTGAAAACTTCTTCGAATTCTACTGCTGTTGCTTCTTCGGTATCTTATGGTAGTGCTAATGATTTTTCAAAAGATGCTTTATTGGATACTTTGAAGGATAAGGCTAACAAAGAAGATTGTATCATCTACGATAATAATGACGAAGCAAATGAAAAATACATGGAAAGCGATGAAACTGTGTGCATATGTGGAAGATCATTTCGAAATCCACACACTTTATTTTTGCATAAAAGTAATTGCAAGTTATCTGATCCTAGGGATATAGATATGCAGGAAATCATGAGCCATGACATCGATAAAGACTCCGGAGTAGGTATTAGTATAACGATAAAGAAAAAGAATGACTCTTATGAAATAGTTGGTAGGGATAGCAGCGATGAAAATAAATCTAAAGACTCTGGCCATCTTAAGGATTATGATATATCGAATTCATTATACTTATCGACCTATAGCAAAAATCATAGCGTATTAAAAGTAAAACCACTCGATGACGATATTTACATTGACGTAGAACATGATTCGCAATATAATTTTCTTAATAAAAATGATAAAAAGATGCAAAGTAAGGAATCGTTAGGAAACAAAAGTAACGTTAAAGAGCAAAACGAAATTTCTGAAACTATACCCACGTTAAAACAGTTATGTACAGATATTATTAGTCACAGAAAGATTAACAATGTTTCTAATTTCACGCACATGAAAATGAAAAAGGTATACACTAGTAGAACACAGGCAAAATTTGCAGCTCATTCTTGTCCTTGTGGTAAATCGTTTGTATCACCGAAAAATCGCAATATACATATAACTAGGAGTCATCCGAAGTTCCTTAGATGTGGATATTGCGAAGAAAAATTTAGTAATATTAATTGGTATAATACTCATCGCTGCAAGATAAGCGAAGGAAAAAAAATGGATTCATCATTAACACACATGAAGTGTCCCTGCTGTACAGAAATGTTAGAAGGTAGAAAAAATTTTGAGTGGCACGTCAAGTCTGAACATTTTGATCCTACTTCACCCTTTCAATGTTATAATTGCAAAGAAAAGTTTACGAGCAGTGCAGCGCGTCACATACATTTTACTAAGGAGCACAGTAGAGTCTCGTGTACATTCTGTGGTATGAACCTACATATTTCTATAAAAAACGAACACGAAGGATATCATTATGGATTTGGTTTTCCATGTCACATATGCAAAAAGAGTTATGTAAATCAAAAAAGTTTTTTACAACATCATAAAATGACACACGAAGATACAGGTAATAAACTACTTACATGCAATATTTGTTTCAAGAAAGTAAAAGCTAAATCTTTTAGATGGCATATTTATGGTCACAGAAATGTAGAAGCTTGCAAACTTTGCAAAAAAGTTCTTTGTGATAGGAGATCTTTAGAATATCATATTATGATTCGTCATGAAGGTAGATATCCTTGGATAGAATGTTACTCTTGTGCGATGCAATTTTTAAATAAAAAAACATTAGAACGACATCTTCAAAGAGATAACTGTTTCACATATAAGAGAAGTACTATGAACAATACATTATAAGATATTGCTGATAAGTATATGTCATTACCATTCAAGAAACTTATTATGATTAAAATATTGTACGGAATAAAAAATTTGAATACCAATAATGAATCAAAAATTTTTGTATTCATATATACTTTTAATTAAATGTAAATAATATTTAATCCTTTGGACTAGGTTGCGCTCTCTCTCTCTCTCTCTCTCTCTCTC
>JAITYT010000142.1:432314-446125 GCA_025433975.1 Liostenogaster flavolineata
CGGGAAAAGAATTCCCGAAATATAAATAGTGACCCCCGTATTATTTTACAGGTATCGTAAAGATATCGTAACGATCATATTATAAAGAAGTCTTTGATAAATAAATATATATCGTCGTACGTGGATCTTACTATGTAAATTAATAATATATTGAGAGTAAAGTTATGAGACTTGAACTTAAGCACGAAGTGCCAAGATAACGATAAATTACATAACATGGCAGATAAATGTAAATCAGGTATTTATATTATCTATATTGTTTAATCTTAATAGATAATAGTTGCTGATTTTAATATTTTATTTATATTTTGGTACTGACGATATAGATTGTTTCAATGTTAACATGGACGTAGACGAGGAAAATAGTAATGTTAGAATTCAACACGAAGAAGGTGATGAAGATCTAGAAGAGACTGTAGTGGATGTATTAGGTAGAGTTAAGAATAAATTTGAATCATCTGAAGCAACTATTTCACAGAAATATAGTCTAAATTATGACGTCAATCCACAAAGTGTATCAGTTTTTGATTCTGATGAAATCAATGCTAGCATTTTGAAAGATCATAGTTTTACAGTTTGTGTAGTCGTTTTTTAATCGGGCAATTTTCCGTTATAAACCATTTAAAGTACTTTATATCGTTTAATAATGTAATTATCTTACTTGTGGAGATTTATTTTATAATTTTTATATTAATAGGTCATATGAATAGTCATAGCAGTACATCGATGGAAAGATTAGAAAATTTTTCAATGGAAGGTACCAAAAAATGCCAAGATAATAATGAAACATTATTAAGCGAAGAAGGGAATTCGGAGAGTGAAAATTTAACAAATGATAAAAATGAAAATGGAAATCTCAAGACGATAAAGTTTCATAAGTTAAAATCTAAAGTGAAGAAACGTAATTATCGTAACAAAATGAATTCAATGCACGAGGATGGAAATAATTCGAACGATATGGACTGCTATGAGTCTCAAGATGAAGAACAAGGTTTTGATTTAGTTTACTTGGAATTTGTATATTACATGAAACATAGCAGTGTCTTATTTTTTTTTATCTTTTAAGATAATACTCAAAATGAGAACAATCAGGATATTGTTCCTATTGTTGATCCTGATTTGAATAATAGTATATCGATTCATGATATGGAAAGTCTAGAAGAAGATTGGGAGATAAATACCAATGAAGCAGTAGATGAGGAAGAAAAAAGAGGTCTGCAGAATTGAAATAAAAACTTGTTTATTTGAAATAAACTTGTTTATTTTTACGATATTAAATAGACATGTAGAAAGATGATATAAAAGGAAATTCTCATTAATTGTACAGATGTGTACTCGGATGAATGTAGTACAGCCAGTGATAATGAACCAGAAAAAGAAGTTTTTGCTGCTTTTTTGAAAAATGAAAAACCGAAACCCAAATGGTTTATCGTACCTGATATTATTTGCAGAGAAATGGGTGTTAATCAATTTATTAATCGAAGATTTTACAGCTCTCTACACGTTGTAGAGCGTTTAGAACTTATGTATAGAATGAGTGAACATAATGTTATTATCAAAGTTTTTTTAATTTCAGAAACTGGAATTCCATGGAGATTAATATTAACGATCTGTTTGCAGGGAAGCGTTAATACGCTGAACTTCAATCAAAAAGGAAATTTATTAGCAAGTGGTTCTGATGATCTGGCAGTAATTATATGGGATTGGGCTACGGGAAAGAAACATCTTTCTTTCCAGAGTGGTCACAGAAGCAACATATTTCATGTAAATACTTTGTACTTGAAATTAATTTTGTTTTAAAATTTTGTTTTATTGTATTATATAAGAATCTCATTCTTTTAGGTGAAATGGTTACCTTCTGATGCCGAACATTTACTTGCAACGTGTGCCAGCGACGGTCAAGTACGCTTATTGGATATTAGACATGGTTCTTCCTACAAACTAACTACTCACGATAAACCAGCGCATAAAATAACCGTTCATCAAGATTCACCGAACTTACTATTATCCGTCGGAGAGGATGGAAAAATATTTTCTATTGATATTCGAGAAGAAAAGGCAACACAGTGAGTTATGCTCTTACATAGATTCTATATTTTTTTATAACATTTACACTTATTACATCGTTTAAGATAAAATGCTCGCGGGGCGATACAGGTTGGCTTCTTCTAGAGAAAATCGAAAGTATTAATTAGTTAACGATCTTTTGAATTTGCTAGAAGAAGTCAACGTCATGAACAAGACAATGATAAACGCAGAGGACGTTGCCACAGTCGAAACTCGGAGACAACTTCTGCATAAATGGCAAAATAAAAGGTGTAAATAAACAAGTTAATCGATCGTGAATTCGATGCACTCTCGAACTGATAAGGCCGTCGAGTCATTAACTTAACACGATCTCGAGAAGTTAGAACTAGTCAGGTCGTTGATACGACAATCAAAAAGGCTAGAGTGGCCCTCACTCCTAAAGCAACGACAGCGTCGGAAGATATAAAAGAGCTTGACAAGTTCGAGAGCGCATCTTTTTGAAAAAGTTTTTTATGTTAAATATCGAACTTCTAGCTTCTATGAATAATTAACGACTTTATTTTTTCTTCTGCAACGAGCAGATAGTTCAGCAAGCTGCAGTAATCTTTCTTGTTCTTGTACAAAATATTTTATTGTATCTTCGTCTATTAAATGCTAATTTATTTCTTTTTATGTGTAAAGTAATATTCTTATGTATAATTTAATTCTTTTACAGATTGTTATTAGTCAAAGATGGTCCATTTACTGTACAACTTCATAGTATACATTGTAATCCTCTTAATGATAATGAATTTTGTATTGGCGGTTTTTCACGGTTTATCAGAGTGTATGATCGACGAGAATTATCTACGCCGTTATATAGTTTGTGTCCGAAACATTTAGTACGTAATTTTTTATTTTACAACTGAACTGAAATGCATAAAATGGTGTTTTACTTTATCTATACATTATTTCCAAAATTAACGTTAAGAAAATATATATATATATGTTTCTATATTAATATTAATTATGTATGCTATAGGTGGACAATAACGATGTATTCGTAAGTTCTGCTGTGTATAATTATAATGGAACTGAAGTTCTTGGATCATATATCGATGATGATATATATTTATTTGATACGACAACACCGTACTTTGGAGAATTTGCGCATCGATTTCAAGGCCATAGAAACTATACTACTAGTATGATATACGTTTAATCCATGTGCGTGAGGATATTCTATTATCATGTTAATTTGTTACTTTTTTTGTTTAGTAAAAGGAGTAAACTTCTTCGGCCCAAAAAGTGAATATATTTTATCCGGTTCTGACTGTGGCAACATCTTCATTTGGGATAAAAATACCGAAGCGATAGTACAATGGATGGCAGGAGACGACCAAGGTGTGGTAAGTGACACTCCATTCTATATAATGTAAAAAAAGATAAGTCGCGACCATACATTTTACAATTTGCTTACGATATTAATGAATTCCGTGTATAATTCAGGTGAATCACTTGGAACCACATCCTCATATCCCTATACTTGCAACTAGCGGATTGGACCATGATGTTAAAATATGGATACCGTCGTGTGAACATCCTCCAATTATGCATAATTTGGAAAAAGTATGAACGATATAATATAAGTAATATTCAACTAAATAGTAATCTAGTAAGTTAGATATGTATATATATATATATATCTAATTTATGTCATTAGCGTGTCAAATTAAATTTATGGAATCGAAAATTGGATTGTCCTAATGGATCGGAAACTCTTCTTGAAAACATCCTGTGGATTTTATCGAAGAATGCTGTTCGTAGGACAGAGGTATGGCTATTAATTTTTCTTTTCGTTGGCAATTTCTTTGGATTGAACAATGTAATCCATTTCTGTTTTTATTTATAATGAAATAATTGTTATAGTATTTAATCATAACATTTAGGACAGTGAGAGCGAGTCCGAAGATCAAAGCTATGAAGACAATGGCGACACTTTATCGAATGATAATAATTTTTCCGATTAAAGCATAGTAAATATATTAAAATATAATCTCTTCCTAAAATTATAACCAAAAATATCGATTGTGCGGATTATTGCACTGTATAAGCACATTGTTAATATTAGATTTTTGCTAAGCGAATTGTAAAGACTGTTATGGTTATTATGTGTACAGTATTAGGATAATAGAAAGAATAAGTAAATTCGTATTTCAAATAAAGAATCGAAGTATACTTAAAACTCTCCTTTTACATGGAAGATACGTTCTCAAAAAAAAACCATTTAAAAGAGAGAAGAAAACATGTATAGATATTACTTTATTTAAAACATGCTTGCGTATTTAATGGCGAAATAAAATTTATACATATAATGATTTATCTATAATATATCAAATTTAATGACTAATATATTTGTACTAAAGAACGACACTGTCCTTTCGTCTTTCTGTTCACATTCTTTGCGCTGCATTTTTTTATTGTTGAACTGGACAAATATCGATGATAGTCAGGGATTCGATATATGTATATCGAGAGATAACCAATTTCAAACTTTAGTTTAAGCATTACTCCGATAGAGGACTTCGATATAGTTGAAATTCCTTGTTTTGTAAGTGAGATTACTTCTCTTTCTTGCATTTATATACCCTTAGCTGATCGTTGTCAAAAGCATCTTGTAGCAGTAATTCATAATTTATGCGTTTCTAATTTCATAACAAAGTAACGAAAGTTGAGATTCGTCAATTTATTTGTCTATTTAATATTTACACTCGAGGAAGGTCATTTGTTAAAAATACTGTTTTGAATTGGATTAATTATATTTATAGAATTAGAATCACCAAAGAAACGGAAAGTAAATACGAATTATCAAAATGACACCGCCAATGGAAAGGATTCAAATTTTAGAAACAATTGAAAAAGATATTATTGTTTGTTTACAAAGTGCAGGTAATTAAGCCATGTACTACATGATGCGCTAATGTGTATATGAATAATTATATATATGTATATATTAGGTCAAGCTTTTATGGAATTAAGTAAAGAAAAATCAAGTTTGAAGCAGGCAGAAGTGCAAACACATCAATTTTTAAAAACCCTGAGAGAAGTAGAATCAAAACTAAGTGATCAAATTAATTATCTTACACAAGTTTCTACAGGTTAGTATAAAATATTGTTTATTTATCAGTGTGTTTTTACATTTCTTAGGTACTACCTTCAAGATGCGTTTAAATTGATCAAAATTTTACGATTTAATGTTTCCAAGAAAATAAGTTTTAAAAACATATTTATCAATAGGTCAACCACACGAAGGATCAGGATATGCAAGTCAAAAAGTCCTGCAAATGGCATGGCATAGATTAGAACATGCTCGAAGTAGAGTGAATGAATTGGAACGTATAAAAAATAAACCAAGATAAATATTTTATGTTAAATAAAATTGATATTTGTATTTAATTAATAAGACAATGGAATAAATTTGTTACTTTATATTTTTCACAAAGGTAAATTTTTTACATGCGTCTTCATTCTCTTTTTACATTGTCTGAAGTTACTTAAATAAATTAAACGAAGTATTTATACATTTTTATTTTTTCAAAGATATTTATAAAAACAAAATTATTTATGTTTTAATAGCTACTTTCACTTAACAAACATTGCACTATTCCATTCTTTGATTGATTCTTATAAAAAATATATTAAATATAATCTATAATTTCTGTTACTATACATTATCTAAAATTTGTACATGTAAGTTGTTATATATCGAGTAATGGAAGTGTTATAAAAAATAGATAACTAATATACCTTTGCATTCTGAACTTAATGTATCTACATTTATGATATGTATGTATCATAAATTTGAAAATATCTAACAACATTCCCACTGCGATATATCATTTTTATACGATTATAAGGAATAGGCAATAAATTGAAGTGCACACAAATAGATAGCCTTAAATTCTTTAAAATTATTGTTTTGATTGTTGGGTAATTGTTATTTTTAAGATATTGAACTGTCCATAGCAGCCATACTACGTTTTACTGCAGCCGCTAATGAAAGCCGTGATCTTCTTTCTTCATCCAATTGCTTAGTGAGTAATGACATTTGTGATTGTAAATCTGTCATTTGATTCTTTAATGTTTTGACAGTTTCAGAAAGTGTCCTAAATAACAACAGATAATCGATTCAATAACTTATATTTCTTAAAACGATAAATTCAAGAACGTACCTATCGGTATATGAATCCCAATTTGTATTTTTGTTATGAGTCAAAGATATTCTATCGCGAATTTTTTGAGATTCGTAATCCAACATACCTAAAATTTTCACGTTTTATGACATCGTTGTCAACGATATATTAATAAATATAATATAATAATTATTTATTTGCTTCATACAGTAAGTACTTACAATTAGATTCGCTCGAATGAACAGTGAATCTCGTATTGACAGAAAGACAATAACCTTCTATTACTTTTAATATGATTGCGTCTTCTTCAAACTGGCGTTCACCTATATGTGAAATAACCGTTAAAATCGTTATTATAAACATCGCGCGATCGTTGAATACATAATATAAGTTCTTACTACAAGATCTCGGTGTTCGAGATATATCTGCTGTATCTGATTTACTAAAGGTCTTCACGGAATACAAAGGTGGTGCTGGACGTAACGAAGCAATACTCCAGGGTGTTTTAATTTTGTGAGTTGGAGTGTGATTCGCTGCCAGACGTTGGCGTTTTCCGTTCATCTGATTGTTCATCTGCTGCATCATAACATATAGAGATATATATATATAAATGCATTAAAATGACAAGACGTGTACTGTACTTTTATGTGATATATTCTGCAAAAGCATATTCGGAGCACACGCCCTACCTGAGAAAGAAAACTAACTAAACTAAGAACAATTCGAACACAATGCATATCGATTAAATAAATAGTAAATAATGTATTAGTAAAGAAAAGGTATTCGTGATTCGTTTGGCTCGGTATAAATATACACTGGAAAATGGTATTAGCAAAGCAAAAGCATTCTTCACACAACATGGCTGTGAAATAGAAGCATAGAATTGTTGATGATAAACAATAATTAGTAGCGAAATCGATGAAGTCAACCCAATTAAGAAAAAACAGCCATGCCATGGAAGCTTGCCTCGTTCTGTACATCCAGATAACGGAATAGATTTCTTGAGCCACCAATGAGCATATAATCCTGATGTGTATATCGGACTTGTCTGTTCGTGTCGATCTTGAATAGCTGGCTCTGGCGGACGAACTAATCGTCTTCCCCCTTTTTTACCGATAGTTCGATGCAAATACGGTATAGGTTCTGTAAATCTTTTTTGTTTCGTACATCGATGATTCACTGTACTCAAAAATATGGAGCTCTTCTCCGCTCTCTCTTCTTCATTCTCAAGTTTATCTTTGCAATTCTGATTATCATTGGTAATGCAATAATTTGACGAACTCGAGTCTTCTTTGGTATCGTCGTCGATCAAGACAAGCGAACGTACGCTATCTCTGGGTGTAGACCCAAATGGAGATGTGCATATACATTGATTCTCGAACTTATTCTCATCTATTTCACTTTCACTGTGAGATGTTCGTACAGGATCTGTGCATTTACTACGACTACATCTATACGATTTGCAACAGGAAGCGATCCCTGATGAATTCAAATGATAACTTTCGGCCATTCCGGAATCGGACGAATGCAAGCTGTTAGTAGGACATAGCTGTCGTAAATTTTGCATACTTTCATAATTATCATCGTTAACGTGTATCACAGACTGTTGATTATTATCGTCAACAATTTCAGACGTCTTTGCGCAAAGTTCAATCGCTTTCCAACACTTTATCGTAATTCCAGAACGCATGCGTTCGCGCGGTATATCCAGATGCTGCTGATAATAATCATGATCGCGCGGAAGTAAAATAGGTACGGTAGAATTGCTCGTTGAAAGTAGAATATTTGGGAGGACGTGGCTCGTTGTAGGGCGAGCAGGTAAACTTTTGCTGCTTTCAAATGTGGAGCGATTGCCGCAAACGGCTCTCGATGTGAAGTTTGTGAGAGAAGGTGGTTCTACGTTCAAAGCGCAAGGATCTATATCGCTAACTGCATATTTAACATCGAGCGTTAAAGTGGATTTGCAGAGTGTACGTGATTGATTATGTACATTTTCACTATCTACATTTATTTCGGAATTAGAGTTGCTTTCGCTGTCCTTATTCGATAAAATGACATACGTCACGCTACACTTTCGTATTTTTACGTTACTTAAATCGGGTTTTAAGACATATTGAATGTAAAGTAATTTCTTCATTAATTCAGATTGTATAATCTTCTTTCTCACAAGCTTCGCAAAGTATCTCGAAAGCCGCGTGTACGGAGGATGATTATAACTCACTCGTGACACTGTCGGTGACTTCATTATATTAGTACCCTGTTCTTGAATTAAAAGTTCAATCCAACGGTGCCTCTCGTCTTTACTAACGCATAATACTGTTATACTTTCTATCATCGGACCTAAAAGAGAGAACGTATTCTAAAAATAATTATCTCACACCGAATTGGTGATGGTGCACCTTTTTTGACAAGCACGTCGAGATAGATTCTAAAACGTAAATATGAATTTTGCCTATCATCGCTAATAATAATTATAAATAAAACAAATACTAATAGGTGCATTATATTTTGAACGAATTAATATAATTCACTACTCGTTGAAAAGATTCTAGTAAGAAAATATAGCTTATTACAAGTTCACCAAGTTCACCATCACTGCGCTAAATAATATTATGAAAGATTAAGAACGCTAGTTCAATTATGAACGTATTACCTGTTATTTCAAAAGCGTTTCTTATCTCATCTGTGTCCTCGAGTGCCATAACATTGATACCGGTTAATGGAAGTTTTCCCTGTGAAAATACAGATCTATGAGTAGTAGCATTCATAATTGTGTACATCTTTTATTTTAATTTAAAGTAATTATACTTCGTAAATGAATGAGCTCATCCTGACACTGGTACTGAGCACCAACAAAGTTGTTGGAAATAGAACGAAATATCGATCTCGGCGATCGACTCCCGTAGCCAGTGTAACAGGTCCAACGTAAAGTATCTCACCAAGAGAACTCAGTTCTTCTCCTTCCCAACCTTTAATACCACTAGTTAATACTTGAAGTGCTAATTCACGCTGCTTACGTATAGAACTACAACGATCCTACAATAAAAATTTAATTCCTTTTTCATTGTCTAGTATACATCGAACAGTTATTTGAAAAGAAAAAGAGGTTTTATTTACCGCAATTTCTCTGTACACTGCTATACTACGTTGTGTATCTCCTCTGTCTGGATGATTCTTTTCAGTGTACCTTTCCAGTTCTTGAAGCATAGCGGAGTACTTGTCTAATCTTCGGAACGGTTTGCTCAAACCTGTTGTTAAGACCAAAATACCTGGGGATACCGCCCCACTGTCCTCCATAAATTCATTCAATTCGTCTCTAAAAAAGTATTTTTCAATCTCAGTAATCTAAGAATTCATACAGAATATCGATGTAAGACTTAACGTATGGAATACCTATATCTATCCAAAATACAAACAGCTTGTGGATGGTTATTGCAATATGTCGTATGAATAGATTTTATCCTCGGAGCGAGTGATATAAAAAGATTTCCTATTCTAGCAGCCGAGCCTTGTAAAATAGTAGTTTCCAAACTTACAAGGAGACGTTGATGTATTTCTAATATTTCATGTATATTGCCTAATAATAGTTTGTATTCCTCTTTTTTCAATCTGTCGTAGAAATACAATTTTATAATATACTAAATGTACAGTTAATAATATTCGAGATATAGAATACCTACATATTTAATGGTTCTAGCGGTTGTAGAAAGTTATTCACTAAACCTTGTAATTCTGTTACATTTATTCTTTCTGAATCAAGTATATCTTTTATTACTATATCACGATTAAGCTTTTGATGGACAGGTGATTCTTGCAGATTCTTTTCTGAGGAAACCTTGATAGATGAAAGTCCATTGTCTTCAATCAAATATTAGATTATATTATAAAAATTCATATAGACATAAAGATCCAGATATAAAGATTGATCATAGTAATTTGTATGTATGATTAGTAAAATTTGCTTAATAGACGATAATAAATATTTCACGCTCTAACACTCAACTTTAATTATAAAATATATCTGGATCTTAAATTATAGAATACATCGGTATCTTATTAAAGATTACATTATAAAGTTTAAAGTATCGGTAGTAAAATATTCATTCTTCTTAGGAACTTTTTTAACGTTTCAGATAATTAAAATTAATTGTTACGTAACGATTAATAGAAATATTAGTCACAAAATTGTAGTACAATATAATATTTTATTTATATTGAGACGCTCGTTACAGTTAATAATAAATGATTCCAATAGTTGATCATTACCTGGAAATCTGTATTCCTTAACATAATTAGAGGGAAACCAGCCAGTCTTATCGTGCAGTGTGCCTTCCCACCAACCTTCATCATCGGTTTGGGCAATTGTAATTATGTCACCTTTTTTAAAGCATAACTGTATATTTTGAATTAGTATTTCAACTATATTTAATTAAATTGGATTTAAGGGATTGATTTGTCAAAAGTAGTCGTACGTACTTCGTCATTGTTCTTCCCTTTGAAGGAAAAGAGTGCCGTTACGAACATAGGGACATCGATTTTTGACATTATTAATATTTCGAAAATAGATCGATGAAATGAATGATAATTAAAGATATTAGGTAGTAGGCTACAATTAAGATTTTGGATAATCTGTCGTTCGAGGTATGTAAATATGGAAATGTAGATAAATTAATTTCGTAGAATCACATTATCCTAATAATATAATGTACAAATTTCATTACTGTCAACGCTTAACACTTTTTTACAATTAGTTCTTTCATATGAAGTCCAATTTATATTACGTATACATACAGAAGGTTATGTCCATATATATATATCTAAATAGTAAGTTATAATATTTACACCATATTTTAATTTTTCTTTGCTTTTTTTTTATAGAATTCTATTCGCATTACGCACAACTAAACAGAGATTACATTTATGTGTTTCTGCAAAACCGTCTATTAATAGCGCGGCCTTTTTGTCACGTGATCATGTTTATTGGCATATACCGACATAATGTCATATTTGTAAAACTACGTAAATGCTATTTTATTTAATATATTTGCATTTATTAATTTTCGATTAAAGAACTGTTAGCCCTTATCTCTGTGGTGTATTTGACTTAACGTCAAAAACCCAGAGTTATGCATAGTTCTAAAAGAGACGAGAAGAGAAGTTGCTATTGCCATACTGAAAATTTAATGACATTTAAAGTGGTGCCGTCGTACGGCGATAGAACTGTACTAGCAAATCTATAAAACTAACTGAAACAGAATTTGGCATTATCGACAATCGACTTGATCGATAAAAAAGAATTTCATATTACCGACGAACACTCTACATTATTATCGATAATTAAGAAAAATATTATTATTTATATCGTCATTCTTTTAAATTATGTTTCAAATCCTTTTATCAGATATTCCATTATCACATATGTACAATGCTAATATTTATATATAAATATTATATTGGTATTATTGTACACACATACACACATACGTGCGCGTATATATGTACAGTTTCTCATTCTGAGTATTCCTTTCCTTTTTTTGTTTTAAGTTATTTGAAATCAAATTACTTACATCAATTATGTAGCCAAGTATGTATGTCAAGAATAAATTTAAAAGAATAATTACATGCGGTTAGACATCGCGTAACGTAAATAATGGTGTACATTAAAGGACACGTGTTGTATGGGTTCGCATTAAATTTTCGGATTGAAAGAATACATTGAACATGAGATGACTGAAAGATGTTAGCGTTACAGATAAGTAATGCGAATGACCTCAGTAAGGATGATAAGGATCGGTCTTACTGTAAATATAGAACCGTTATATGCAAATCGCGCATCTCTGACATCTATCTGTCAAGATACTATGCACAACGATATTTATAATCGTAGTGCGTTCGTTATCGAGGCAGAAGTAATATTCGTGATAACGATCGCTTATAGTTAATGGAATTCTAAATAAAAAAAATCAAAAGAGATATCGAAGAGAAGATTCTCATACGAGGGAATTGTCGAAGTAAATAAATTTCGGGTTGATTCGAAATATCGCGCGGTTAATAACATATGAATTAAAAGTAAAGATTGCCTTGGATTTTCTCGTCGGACTAAGATAATTTTGCAATTTCGATCATTTGTTACGAAAAAACGATCGAATAGATAAGTGCTAACGTCAATGCTGATAAAGTACGTAAATTATCATAGTCGATCGTTGCGTAGCTTCGATTAGATTACGGTTATAGAAAATATCGTTGTATCGTTGACAATGTCAACAGATTTTGTATTTTGAATGAACACGGGATATCGAATGGGAAACGAATGAAATACTTGTACATCGTAGATACGATCGAGAAAAGAATAATATTTATTATATTAAATAACTGGTTACACTGGGATACAATGGGTCAAGATCGAAATTGCGTAACGTCGATCTTCAATCGATTTTGCTCTTAGACTTCGATACGTCTTGCATACGTCAACGTACTGATATATCTGTTTCATGGCTTTCATGTAGATATCATTAATGACATCATTTAAAGTTGTTCGCCACGTCGGTTAGAAACGCGGTAAAAACGAACTACAGTGTTTATCGAGGTATCTTTAGGCGCCAGAAAGATATAAAAGGCACCTAGAGTAGGGTAAGTTGCGCAGTGTTTAGAATAAGCGTGTCAGTGATTGTTCGAACGAGTAAATAAGATATTAACGCGATCGTTACCAGATAACAGTTCGTACTTTGCAAAGATGCGGTAAGAAAGTATCTATTAACTCGTGATTAATTACGAATCGTTAAACGATAGTCGACTTTACCACGATCGTGAAATATTTTTCTATTTTAGTCTTTGGATTCTTGTAACTACGCTTTTAATACTCGGTGTACTAGCATCGGAAGCGTCTGGAAAGGAATCGAACTCCATCGATCCTTCGTCGAAATCTTCGAAGGGCAGTTCCAATAAGCGTGTGAAAAAACATGTGGTATCGGTGTACGAACCGGAGTACGTTCGATGAATTTATATCAATACTATTATAAAATTAATATAAAACAATCTTATTTTAAACAATTTAATTTAAAATCGCTCGTGTGCAATACAGAATCCGCTCTTAAGAAGTACGCGTAATATTCTTTATCGATAAATTGTATATTTAGCGTTGTCCTTTTTACGAATTTGTCGGATAATACGTTCTATTATTCTTTAAGTCTATTTTTCAACTTAGTCGTTATGAAATTTCTAGAAAGGATCAGACCGAATCAAAGAAAGGAGGGAGTTTAGAGGAGAGCGATCGTAAGAAAAGAAAGAATCGTTCGATCGATAAAGATGTGCTATATACCGTCAACCGCCAATCGCCCGACAGACTTGGATCCCACGAAGAAGAAGAAATTGTACAAGTTAAAAGTAAGCGGGTCAAGCAAGGGGGAAAAAACAGAAAACAGTCGAGAGATAAAAACAGGAATAATACACGAGGTAGGAAGGGTAACAGAGCACGATCGAAGGGATTCGGAAAGAAATCTAATGGGCTTAAGGGCATAGATACTGTTAAATATTTACGCCAATTGAAGGAAGAGAAGGTAACCAATGAGACTAAGAAAAAAAAAAAAAAGGGAAGAAAACGGCATGGACGGT
>JAITYT010000142.1:446224-456915 GCA_025433975.1 Liostenogaster flavolineata
GAGTTGAAATTCAAAGATGCCAAGGATGAACAAGATACTCCTAAAGAAGAATTAGAAACATCAGAAAATACAAAGAAACAGCAGGTAGAGCCTGAAGATAATAGCAAAAACATCAACACGGATACTTTGAGGTCGAATGATGAAAATCAGCAGAATGAGGAGAAACTTTTAAAAAAAGATGATAAAAAGAGGAAAAAACGAGCGTATAGTGAACCCAAACAAGAGTTTGCCGCGGAAGACCTTTCCCGACATAAGAAAGACAAGACGAAAATAACAAATACGAAGCCAACGTTAGTCGATTCGAAGAAAATGAGTTCGAAGGAGTGTGATACTTGCGTAAGACCAGATGATTGGCAAGTCGGGAATGACTTTGTCGAAGAAGAAGTTTAATGTAACGATTATTGAATGAACAATACCTAAAAGTGTCCATAGCTTATATCTATTTTTAAATTTATCTTTAATTTTTTTTTAGGTGAACACGCAAATACTTTTGTGCAAATCCGATATATTTTATTAGCAACAGAAACTTATAGGTGCAACATTTTCCAAACACAATAATAAGTTAAGTTACGAAACTTCTTTTTATTTGTTTGATCTATTTACATAAACTTAAACATCGTACGCCAATACTTTGTTATTTACAAAATCAGTTCCTAATTTTAAGGTAATCATTTGCGACCACTGTGTCATATGACCGTAGTAGTCGAATGTGCTGAAAAAGAGAAGTATGTTATAAAAGTGTAATCCTGTAATTATGTTTCTGTGTATAGAGTAAAATGTAAATAGAATATTATCGATAACGTACAAGTAGGTTGCGCTACGAAACTGATGACCCAACCAGTTCCGATGTTGTTCACGGTTGACGTGTAATCTACGAAAACTCTGTATCCTTCGACTTCGAGTGTAGCTGGATCGTCCTACGATAAATATATATGTATAAATTATTCATTGTAAATGTTACGAATTAAATTGTCACGTATCTAAACTTATTCACGTTGCATGCCTCTCACGTAACGTAAGTAAACTTACCCCTCCGCAATAAGTATTTCGTAAAATGGCTTCTCCGTCCGTAGATGCATCGTAAATTTTGACATTGTTGTTTTGACAATTTTCTTTAACACCGATATCGAAGACGGAAAATTGTAGAACAACTTTGAATCCTCGAGGCACACTTACGTCCCATCTACATACTGTATTGTTTCTGTACATGTTCGGATATAATGGAGAGGTAAACGTTCCACCGTAATTAAACAATACACCTCCGCAGCCTCGACCTATACGTTAAATTACGATTGACTTTTTTTGTAAGCGTAGAATAAGTTTTGATAGAATTTAAGACAATTATATTATTTATATTTTACTTGAGATTCTTTCCCTTCATTTGCCCTATCTTTCGTTCTTGAGAAGATAATTATATATTTATAAATATTTACAATAGAAATTTCTCTACGCGCTTTCTTCCGTTGTAGATGTAAACAGTGTTTACCTTGAGTCGTGGTGACGTATGTAATGTCATAACTTTCATACGAAATACTTCTTTCGGACCAAGAGTGTAAGCTTAGTTTATTACTAGTACTGAAGATCGGGCTCGGTGTTTCCACGCCACACAACGTGGCTAAAAGGTTACCGCTAAAATCTCCATCGCGAACCTGGAAAGACGTTAGTTACAGAATTTTTTTCACGATATACATGAAGTACTGATACACATTACGGCTCTCGCTCACAATGAAAACTTACTTGTAACGCATTTTTCGTACACATTTTATTATCGTAAAGTCTGAAGTAATTGAAATACAACGAGATGGTATGATTCGGTTTTGCCGTAATCGTAACCCAACAGTCCGAAAATCCTTGATGGATGACTCGACCTTGATCGCTCGTATAATTTCTGTTACATGCTGCCTCGTTGTACTCCAGTTTGAAACCTTTGCCGTGAGACGTCGTTTTAAATTTTATCTCAATCTCATTGCTGTAACTGTAATATTTAAAACGATTCTCTTTCAAATTCTATTTCGAACGTAGAAAAATCTATTCGGATGTTCAATAAAGCAATCTTACCTGATAAAGTCAAACGGCAAATCATCGCCACAAAATTTGTACATTGAGAACGGTCGACGATTTGCCTAAAAGACATAAAGAATTCGCATACTTACATATATAAGAGATATACGTAACGATCGATCGAAATAATTTATTACCACTTCTATAGGTACTGGATAATGTTTCGTGCCGCTATAAATAAGACTTTCTCCATATCCATGGTCGATATATTGTCGATTCTATGCCACATGAAAAAAATTTAACGACAAAGAATCTTTCAGATTAATGCAAATACTGTATTACAGAAATGCAACATCGAATTCTTTTTAAAATCCGATTAATTCGAAAGAATTTCTGGCGAAGTATGAAATTTGTCACATCACCTCGCGATCGAAAATCTGCAAGTATTCTTCCTCGCAATCCTTCGAACTCGTCATGTTAAAGTCTAGCAATCTTATTTGTATCGTATCACGCTGCCTGTTTGGATGTCGTAAGATCCAGCGACATCTTATTCCGGGTTGATAGGGATTCGGATAACCCGGTGAAGTTAGAATTTCTTTGCTCGCGTTTACCAATCTGACGTTTAGTCCGCACAGTGCTTCAGAAAAAATTGTTTTACATAGCGTTATTTATTCGTTGAGCTATTTGTTAAATAACTATTGGCATGCAAAGTATAAGTACAGGGTGACCAATGGGAATGTGTTGGAAGTTATGCCGTACAACCTCGAAACATCGCAGAGCTGATAAATAGTGTTAAAAAATGCAGTCGTAGCATTCCTGCATCTATGTTAGATAATGTACTTCAAAGTTTTTGCAAACGATCGCAGTTCTTTGACAACATATTTGACACTTTGAAAACATATACCACTAATTTGTTACGAAGTAAGAACTATTTACTTTTAACACATTCCCATTGGTCACTCTGTAGCTCGACAAAATATAGAGAAAAGTTTTACAGTCTACAGCATCCACGGAGGCTCTAACGCCAAGTCCTTCGTTAGTACCGTCACTAAAGAATCTTATCCAAAGTACGTTCGAAGAAGATATAAGTGATTTAGGTGGCTCACTTCCGCAATATGTACCGAGAATTTCCGCGAATGGTCCTGATCCGTCGTGAATCTTCGAGTAGAAAGATAAACGTAAATTTTACTTTAGTTATTATCTACATCGCTTGGAAAATGGTTCTGCGTCAATGGTACGTTTATTTATTTCTACAAAATATCGAGGACAGCGTACCTGCAAATAATCACCGGTGCACTTCCGATCTTTATTAACGGTCGAACTAATATTAGAATTGCGAATATCCATAAAGGTGATGCTAAATCTGATATTTTTTCCAGGCGTTGTAATCACGTGCCAATGGCAATCTTCCAATGGGTCATAAGTGAGTCCGTTCTGTGTTTTGAATGAGTGACTCTCGGTCTTGGTTAGATTTATCGTACCTCCGCAACCCGTTGCTGAACTGCTACCGAAGAGAACCTGTAAGTTCGTAATTATTTAGAATTATTAGCTGCTCTCGAAACAGCCTGAATATTCTACCGATGGATTTAATCGTCGAATACGATTCTTTACCATGGCTGTGAAACCTTCGTAATGCCTTGAATCGTCAGAGATAAATGTAACGATCATATTGTTCGATTCGGATTTGAAGATAGGCAGGTGCTCGGTCAAGTTACCGCAAACTTTGCCCATTATTTTATCCGAATCCATGTTCGTGCCTTCGTAAACGATGACGTGATCGTAGTAGCAGCTGCGAGAAGAAAATGGTACGTTAACTTCGTGCATGAAAATTACGATGGAAGATTAGCGGCAGAACGTTACGATATCTGTAAACATTACGATAAACTGTATTCTAAGATGAATTTTTCGAAACGTAGAACGACGCTCTTCTGTTCGGGCGCCTTAATAATCCACGTGCAGTTTATATGTCCTAAGTATTCGTTCCAGTGCATCAATGGCTTTAACTCGCTGGGTTCCGTTATTATTCCACCGCATTCTGTTGTAGGAATTAATCAAGGAACTAATGAAATATTTAGATAACTTAATATGTCGGATAGGCGAATAAAACTTTGATAAGCTATTTTTACATAATTATAAACGTGATATTTAAGTATTGAGAAGCGATTCAGATTCTGTCGATTTCGTTATATACTTACTGTTTGTGAAAAATTTAAATTTAAATCCAGTCCTTTGATTAAAGTTATCCGATTTGAAGATGACGTCCGCTCGAGAGGTAGATCTAATTATCGATGGTTTATTATTGCCACACCAAGTTTCCTCCATCTCATTGCCATCTAAATCTTGCGTGACGACAGTAACGTTATCGTATATGCAATCGAGACGACCTGTAACATACGTGTCCTTTTCAGAGTTACGCGTAGATTTGAAAATGGGATCTTTATCCTTACAGCTTGGCATAAAGTAACTCACGACTGCTTTATTCCGCCAATCTCTCGGGACGTATAAATACGTCAAACGTTTTAAATTTATATTGTGTAAAATAAATTACGTAAAACGTAAAATTTATTTTAAGCATAATTAGCTTATTATAAAGCAATAATATTTCAATATTAATCAAAATCAATATAAGTATAGCAATAATAAGCTAATTAAGCATACAAAGCTGTGTAATTAAAAAGGGAATTCCCCGGTTAACAGGTTAATCGATGTTAAATCTTGATGGATGATTACACTTAATTTGGGTATTTGAACCTTTTAATGCCAGACGACGACGATATATCGTTATTTGGAAAAGTTTCGAGAAGATAGAGATTTTTCGAGATATTTTTTTTTAAGAATATATTTTTAATCGAGCGAAATATATTTTTGCTTACTTGGTTCAAGTTCGAAATCAACGAATTCCACGATAATATCTTCTCCAGGTGCAACGAGACTGTAGTTACAATTGGCTTGTGGTGGGTAGAAGTTTGGATACATCGGCGACAGAATGAACCTTGGTTCCTCGCTGACTTCGAAAATTCCACCGCAGTTCTTATTCCAGATGGCTCGGAAACCATCGCCCTGAACTGCCTCGTTCGATCGAAATACCACTTTCATACGATTTGTTGTGGAATTGAATGGAGCTGGCGCTGTTCTGCCACAAACTTTACCGATTTCTTTCCATTTTCCACCTCCAGTTTTATATTCCGGTGTCCAATCGAATATCTGTACAGCGGGAAATTGTCCGTCGTTATTGATAAGATCTTATAAAAAAGCTCTCGTTGTTTTAAGTTCTTAAGTAAATCGACACGTGCACGATCGATCGAGAGCCAGTGGAAGAAAAATTTTCTTCTTAATCGATTTAACACTTTAAATTATATTCGGTGATGTAAATCGGCAATGCTAAATCGTAAGATTCGTAAGATTATTTCAGTGATTATAGAATTATATAATAATTTATAATTGTAGTTTGCAATTTTTTAAATAATTATTTTATAAAACCATACAATAATATTGTAATACCTGTACGTAATCTTTCTCGCAGTTAGCGCTTGATTCTAAGTTAAATCGATCGACGAAAATCAGATCAATGTGGTAACTGCTCTCCGCCATGATTTCCCACGTACATTCCGCGTTATTAGGATACCGTTTTGGAAAACTGTAGCAAAGAAATAAGGATGTACTATCGCGATTCTATGGTTGATTCATCGTCGATTGAGAAATTGTTAAGGTAACTACCTTGGCGAGGAGATTTGCCTACTGGCACCACGTAAAGTACCGCCACAGCCGGAACTAGCTAGCTCCAAATTCAGCTCAAAGTCATTTGGATCCGATGCGGCAAAATATTCTAACCACAATTGGTTCGACGTGCTTGTAATATTATGGGGCATCAAGTTGCCGCAGAACATGCCAATTTTTGGTGATGATGGACCACCGTTTCTAAAATTTATTCTCAATGAACCATACGTATAATTTCGTTTAAAGAAACAAAGTAAGATCGTAGTTACGTAACATGAAATCACGAGAATACATAGATACATACCGACGGAATGCGATATTTTTATAAATAATATATATTTTTCGTACCTTATTATGATGTAGCCGTTTTCGCAGCTGCCTAAGTTAAGTCTGGAAAATGTAAGTTTTATCGTGTCTTCGGTGCTCGGATATTTGGCATGCCATACGCAATTTATTGGGTAGGAAATAGATTTCGGTGATGAGATCGTGTGCGATGGTCCATTGAGAATACCACCGCAAGCTTGCCATTCGTACGTTAAGTTGAAACGCATTTGTCTTCCGTAAGTGCCATTTAATATCTGCAATAATTATAGCCACGCTTGCATAAATACAATTTTTTGAAGAAACGTATTTTTCTCCATAGGATGCAGTTTTTAGTTCATTCAAACGATTAAAATAATAGTCATTTAATATTCGAAATTGATTAATACTGATTGTTGAGATCACGATGTAGCTAAACATTGTTCGAGATGTTCTAATGAATTATAATATAACTTACTGTCAATTCATTTTCTAAAAGTGGGCTTCTTAAATACATCGGTTTTGTCAGATTACCACAAATCATTCCTATCCCTGAAAGATAAATTATCTTTATTACACTGTCGTACATCTAAGAACGGTGCTTCCTTTATTTCTAACGAGGAAACGATCGCGAATCTACATTTAACGTCGCACTTACCTGTAATGGAAATATATTTATGAAGATAGCATTGCCTTGTAGTTTCGCGTGCCATTGCAGTACCAATGGTTCCAGAAACTTTGACGGATAACGTGAGGCCGGTAGTATTTCCGTTTGTAAGAAGGGAATTGGGCGGCGCCAATATCCACTTACAGAAATACGTAGATTCATTGAAAGGGGCACTCGTTGGGCCTGTTAACGTACCGCGAAGATCGTTTACCGTTGCACCACAAGCTGAAGACACAAGTAAACACAAAGTGAAATAAGTAAAAATATTAAATATAAATATGACACGTTGTGTAAGATTTCAATTTTCGTCTTTTAATTGTATAATTATTGACAAGTATCATGGAGATTCGAAAGATTTCTTTTGGGAGATGTGACACGTACGTGCAGGTACTGCTGCCGAGTATTGAAGTTTAAAACCTCTGTGTCCACCTGAGGACCAATAACCGATCATCATCGTGTTACTAGAACTTTCGATTTGTCGTACATTCGTATTCCATCCTAACGTTTTGATTCTGGACAAGAACCGGAAGTCGTTGTAAAACTACGAAATGATTTTAAATGTAATAACGATATCGCAGTGATCTTAAAATACGTATGGCCATTTAATATCTCGTTCTGTGCTAATTTTATTCTAAGTAAATTAGACAGTCTGGAATGTTTTTAGAGATATTATAAGCGCTATAAATAAGCATAATTACCGGCAATGAATAAGCTACTCTGTTTTGACCAAAACCAGAATCATTGCTTATGTCGATATCTAATATATTTACTACTACTTGAAAGCCTATAGGCAATTTTATTCTCCAGTCGCAATACCTGCAAAAAATAAACGATTAATACCTGTAAAATAAATTGAAAATACGGTCAAACAAAACTACTTAAAATCATGTATCGTAAAATAACAAGCCTCACCTTACGAATCTCTTTGGATTCGGATATCCAGGTGATTTGATTATGCCGTTCAATGCAGTTAAATCACCTCCGCATGCTGCGAAATATAAAACGATATTAATTTAATAATTATCAAAGTTACTCGAGATAGTGTCTTCTAAAAACATACCTTCTTGACTGGCCGTGTAATTAAGGTTAAAACCTCTGTATTGAATGTAATCTCTCTCGTCGCTATTAAAATATATTACAGCCTCATTCGACGATGTTTCAATGAGATCAGGCTTCTCATTTCCATGATATTTCGTAATTTCCATTGCTGTAAAAAACCTTTTATTAGTATAATTAAACGGAACTAAAACTTGCAGGTACGTGTATCTACTATCTTTCAATTATATATCGGATTTAAACGATAGTAATTTTATGCGTATCTATTTCTGAAAAATATTCATTTTATCGAATAAAATTCAATTGGCCAATTCACTTAATAATACCTGTGTCGTTTCCAGGAGTCTTCTCTCCGATGGCAACATAATCCGACGTTTCTCTGAAGAGCCCATTAGGAAGTTGAATATCGCGGAATTCGATCTTCAAAGTGTGATCTATTGGACCTATTATGGTCCAAGAGCAAGACAGATTTTTCGGGTATGGATGAGGATAATTTGGTGATTGTACAAATCCTTTAGTTCCTCTTAGAACTCCTCCGCAAACATCTAAAATGTATTACACATATACTTAACCGCGCATTTACCTTCACTCTACATTGTACAATATTGTATTTAAAATTTGATCGATTCGGATAACCGATTATCTCGATAAAAGAATTTCGTATCATCGGAATGCAAATGATCTTACCTCCGGAAACAATAGCCGCTTTAAAACCATTCTTTGGCTCTGGTAGGTCCGTATAGAAATAAATGTACATCATATTTCCCGTTGTCGACATGGTGTTGGGCGCGACGTCTTTGCAGAACCTGCCCATTTCTTTCGAATTGTCCGTGCCGCCATCACGAATTTCTATGTATTCCCTTTCACAACTATACGATGAAATATTAGTTAGAAATAGCGTTCGTATTCAATATTGACCTACGTCATAGAATTATCGATAAAATGGACGAGTCGACGTATAATTACTTTGGGCTGTTCGTTAAGTCGAATCTATCCAAAAAGTTAATGGTGATCCTTTCGCCACCTGGAGCCATGATTTTCCACGTGCATTCGGTAAAGGGCGACGGTATATTCGGATAATTTGGCGAATTAATTTCCAATTGATTATCCGCGCTTGTCAATACGTAATCTCCACCACAATTGATACCTTCTTCCCTGTAAATTGTTTTCTTCTTGTAATTTATGATTATTACTCGTGTCGTATAGCGAAGGGAACGTATTAAAGGTTAAAGGTAAATCTAAAGCGAACGACATCTTCGATCAGTGAATTAGATATGCGACGTTACCTGTACAATAACTTGAAGTTGATACGAGAAATAATACCGGATACTTTAACGTATAGTCGATTGCCAGTCGTTTGTAGAGGCGCAGGTGCGATTTCACCGCAATATTTTCCGGCCCCGAGTAACGGAGAGGATGCATCTGCACCGTTTTTCAACTGGAAGTCACACAATATAGCGATACAGTCAATTTTATAATCTCAAAGCCTATCAATTCATTTAATTTTGATAGTTGAAGTCTAATTAAATATTACATGTACGTACGATTATGTAATTATCGACGCACGTGTTATTTGGCCCCCCTAATATCGATAATTCCGTGATCGTAACTTTGATCGTTTTTCCCGTTCTTACGGTGACCGTCCATTCGCACGATAATCTCCGATTACGAAAGCCTCTGATCGACAATGTCTTATTATCCTTATCGATAACTCCGTTAGGTCCTTTTAATTCACCACCGCATTCTACAAACATAAGTATGCAGACAAATTACCTTTTCTTTCAACTAATTCTCGGTAGAACGTATTTTTGTAATATTTCATATTTCTATTAAAAAAATGAATTATTCAGCGGAAAGTAAGATTTTCTATTAGGTTATTCTTGGCGACGGTGTAAATGCTATCGAGCGAAGCATAAAATTGTAAACGCTGTAAGATTTTCTCTTTACGTCTTTGTGAGTATTCGATGCACGCGATATATGACCCTTACCTTTAAAAACATACGCATTGAAACCAGTTTCGTTGTAGTAAGAATCGGATACGAATTTAACTGTCATTACATTCGTCGTTGTCACCCTGGTCATCGTGGCGTTCATAAAACAAAGACGTTCTTTAAGCTCTGCGTTTTTCGTCGTGTCCAACGCATATCCTGAGTACACTGCGATGTAATCCGCGACGCAGTCGGTAGTTTCTTCCAAGTCTATCGCAATTATTCTCAACACCAAGTGCGTGCCTGGTGGCGAAGTGAAAACCCAGTTGCAGTTCAGGTTACTTTTATAACCGTGGGGCCAACCGGGCGAATGAAAGGTGTACGAACTGTTGCCTTCGTGTATCAACGATATTTCCTTGTTGCATTCCGATACTGCGCGGGAAATAATCGAGATGACATAATCGATCGAATTTACTTGGTCAATTAAGTAAAGCGTGCGGTAACTCCAGTAGTCGTTACACGCGCGTTTATAGATAAAAATTAGACGAAGAATAGAACGAGAACTCCTGCGAGAACTTACGCTTGATTTCGTCTTCAACTTGATCGTTCTTGGTGATTCTTGGGATTTGAATCCATGTAAGGTAGAACCAATTGCTATTTTTGATGAAGTTGTACTCCAGCGACATAACTACATAAACGACGTTACTCGAGGATTGTACCGGCTCAGGAGTATTGATATCGCAGGCTTTCAATAAAGTCGATGCTTCATCGTTATAACCGTCGAATATCTTTAAATAAATCGATAAAAAAAGTGTCATCAATAACAATAGCTCTTGCTTAGGTACAAGGTGACCAATGGGAATGTGTTGAAAGTTACGTCGTACAACCTCGAAACATCGCAGAGCTGATAAATAGTGTTAAAAAATGCAGTCGCAGCATTCCTACATCTATGATAGATAATGTATTTCAAAGTTTTTGCAAACGATCGCAGTTCTGTGTTAATTCCAATGGACGACACTTTG
>JAITYT010000142.1:479787-491750 GCA_025433975.1 Liostenogaster flavolineata
CTCGAGGAAAATAAATCGATGTACGCGATTCGGCCGACGTTCTCGAAGCGCCTCGCTTCTGGGTTCTTCCCCGTTCGGTAGAGAGCGAGCGATGCCATTCGAATCGTAAAAATTTCGATCTAGAACTCGTGACGAGCGCGTAGATCGCGAGGAGAAAGCTATTCTTCGTCGGGAACGTGGAACTTCGAAGACGCTACGGATTAGAGAGCGATCATTATCGAACCGGCAACTAGATTGTTACGTCGCGAAAGAAACGATAAACATGCTGCCAGCGAGGTGGAATCGTGGATGGGATAAAAAGAGGAGGAAGAGACGGTTCCACGTGGAACGAATCGAAGCAAGAGAGAAAAAGAAGGACCGCAGTTACTTCAAACGAATCGCAGTTATTACGTTTAACTATTTCTACCAAGAGGTGTTAAAAGACATCTTTCAAATTTTAACTTAAAATTGTTCTCTTAGTTTAATGGTTTATCTACAATCAGGTTTTTAACTTTTCGTATAATAGTTGTTAAATTAATTCAGCGATATTATTATATGCCCTCAAACGCAAAAGTGTCAAAAGACACCTTTCAAATTTTAACTTAAAATTGTTCTCTTAGTTTAATCAGTTCTCTGTAATTAAATTTTTGTCTTTTCGAATAATAGTTGTTGAATTAATTCAGCGATATCATTATATGCACTCAAACGCAAAAGTGTCAAAAGACACCTTTCAAATTTTAACTTAAAATTGTTCTCTCAGTCTAATCATTTCTCTATAATAGGGTTTTTGATTTTTCCTATAATACTTGTTAAATAATTCAGCGATATCACTATATGCACTCAAACGTAAAAGTGTCAAAAGATCGACGACCTTTTGGTCAAAATAGGTATACATGAAATAGAAATAGAAAACACGTGGTAGAAATAGTGTTAAGAGGCGATCGCGAGATAACGTTATTCGCGTTCGAAAAGATCGATCGATGGAAAATAAAATGAGTTTCGATCCCACGATCGTATTTTAACCCTCTTAATGCGGCGGACTGAGATATCGGCTTGTCCATTTCGGGCGAAAAATTCAGCGGGCCAGTTTATCAAAAATTTAAATAAAAATGCAAAAAAAATTAAATTAACTATAATACTATACTAATATAATAACTAAGATATTCACACTAATCAACTTTGAATTTGAAATTTGAAAATGTGTCCTAAAAATGGGACGTTGGCGGATAATGGATTAAAAGCGCTATAATTTATTACATCAACCGCATATGAATATCTAAAACAATAACTTCATCGTGTTTTTTTGTTCTGAGGCGATACATTTTATTAAATAACCTTTCGCGTTTCTCGCTGATACCGTTGGCAGAACATCGCGCTAAGAGGGTTAAAGGGCAACGAAAAATCTTGCCAACGAACGGGCGGCGTCGCGTCGAGACGAAAGATGAATTCGACGGTCGCTTTTAAAAACGATCCAATTTCGAACGAAGAACGCGATTCGAGCGTATTTATTTAGCGGTCATAAAGGAAAAAGTGACAAATCAAAATTTTAATTGGACCCGATTCTCTTTGTGCCGTTTAATTCAGCAATTTTAGCGGAAACGTCCGGATCGAAAAAAAAAAATGGAAAATTCGAAATTGATTGCATTTAGATATACCCCTTTGGAGGTGAAAGCCTCTTGATTATTATCGATGCACGCAATATGAAAATTTAATCGGTATTTTCGTGGCGGAAAGCGTAATTATGAGCGCCGGTATCATCGATTGTCCTTTCGGACGGCGTAGGCTGAGGAGGTGTACGCTTCGTTCGTTGTAATCGACGTACAAACCAGGGTAGCAATAATTGTCAACTGGATGCCGTAGGAATGTCTGTCGTCGATAAAACCGCGTCGTCGATACGTTGACGTATCGTCGATATAAATATTTCGTTCGCGGTGCGCGTAATACGATTCCGTTAATTGTCGTTCGCGTGTCGATAGATCGCCTCCTTTTTCCTTTTTCGCGAAAGTAACGACGGTCTCATTGTTAAAATATCGTCGTTATTCGCATTTTACCGCGAGAGTTTCTCTTCGTCGCTTCTTACTTGTTTAAACGAGAGTTTTAAATATTTTTGGGCTCTTGCTCCAAAGTGAGAAACGCGAAATTCTGCATTACGTGCCTATCGAACTTTAAACGTGAAATAATAAACCCGTGTGTGTGTTTTCCAGGTTAGATTAAGTCCAGGGTAGGTCCGGATATTTTATTATATATTATAATTATATATATATAAGAAAAAAAGCTTTATGTTTTATCGTACCTTACGATATAGCAATCAAAAGCTATATTTTGAAAACTAGATTACAAAGGACTTCTGTATATATATATGTATGTATGTATATATAGAATTATATATTTATTTATATATCTATATATGCAGATTAAAAAAAATAGCATTGTTCTATCATACCTTAAAAAAACGAAAAGCTCTACTTACGATATAGCGTCATATATTTTGAAGAATAGATTACAAAGGACTTATATATATGTATAGTATATAGGATATATATCGAAAACATTTACCAGGCGAACGTTTCGTACTAAAGGGAAGAATTAGTTTTCCTACCAATTTTCTTTTGAAAAGTAGGGCATTAAGCGCGGGCAAACTGCTGCTCTCGAAAACGTTAGTATTCGCATGGCGACACTTCGAAGGTTCTCGACCTATTTTACGTTTCTCGCTTTTAAAGATCACGTTTGCTCTTGGTAATGTTCTTTCTCTGTTTAATCGTTAGTGTGTATCGAGGCAGGCATAGCAAACGAACCTTTTGGGAATGTCGTAAAAGATTCTCGCATCGGCGGAGTGTGGCTTGTAACTCGTTCGTTCACGAACGAAAAATTTCCCCTTAATTTTGGAAGCAAGGAACGCCGTTGTATTACCGAGAGGATTCATTGAAAATTACGCTAGCACCTTTTTCATCGTTACTCACTTAACTGCCACTATATAGCCTGATTTACCGTACCAGCGAAATTAATTCGTTCTATGAATCTTCGGGTCTGTGGTTTGTTTCGCGATTCTACGATTTGCGGTCGAACGTCTCTTCGACGTTATTTTCAGTCGTCGAGCGTCGCGGCAAAGATCCAGGGTGACCAGTAGGAATGTGTTAAAATTAAATACTTATTACTTCGTAACAAATAGGCCAAATAAAATGAATTAAACGCCATTTGGTAGAGAAAACTTGTCAATTTTATTACCATATACATGAAAGAGAAATATAACAATTTAACGATTGAAATACACGATATAAAAAAAAAGGAAATTTTTGCTCGCGCGTATGAATTAGTGGTGTATGTTTTCACAGTGTCGTCCATTGGAATTAACACGGAACTGCGATCGTTTGCAAAAACTTTGAAATACATTCTAACATAGTCGTAGGAATGCTGCGACTGAATTTTTTAATACTATTTATCAGCTCTGCGATGTTTTGTAACTTTCAATACATTCTCATTGGTCACCCTGTATTACAAAAATTCGTGCGGTCACTTCTCCGTAGGAATAACACGGAAAAACAGTGGTTTTTTCAAAATTCTAAAGTCTACGTTCGTAATTCCACGAATGGAACGATAAATTTGATTCGTGTACGCGAAAAATACGTAGCGTTCGATTCTTTTTCGTTCGTGTTACTCGTAACGCGTCCGCTCGTTTCGTATTCAAGAATAACCTTGTTACATCGGAATCGATACGTTTTCGTAGGAATTCACGATAACGAACCGCAAATATTACGTCGCTTCGTCTTAAACGAGTGATCACCGTTTTTCTTCGTTTCGTTAAAATTTTCTTGTTAATCGCGATAATTAGATACGCTGATTCCTATGTATCGCATAGATCGATTGTTTTTACGCTTCGGATTTCGTGTTCGAATTCCTTCGCCTACCGTAAAGTCGTCGTTACAACCGATAGAAATTTCGAAAGAAATATCTTCGAACGCCTTATCCTATCCGTATGGTAATAGAAATCTTGAACTTTCTCGATGTTACTCCTCCCGTCGCATGTTAAATCGTCCCTATTATTTTCCTTTCTGGAAACGAGAAGATGGTAACGCTAGAACGTTTAACTATTTTTTTTTCGAGCTCGTTCGCCTTCGTGTAAAATTTCATATTTGCAATTTAAATTTTTCCGAAGGACACTCTTGTTATCCTCTGTCCCGCGCTACTGGATTCTTTCTCGTTTTGTACACTTTCTCGAGCAAAATACGATATTGATATTACACGTACGCGTAATCCTATCGATTCCGTTCCTATAACGTTTTAAACGTGTTTAACGAAGGCTTTTACAGCACTTTACATTTAATGGTCTCAATTGGCTGTTACGTGCAAACTGATTTATTGCTCGACTAGCCTCGAATTTTGATCGATTAATGGGAAATAATTGGACGGAAATATTTCTGCTAATTAAAAATGTCATAAAAGAGAGATTCCTTAATCGCTGTGTATTTAATACACGTTTAACGGTACTGCGGAATTTTATCGGAAGGCGAGAAGATACGCGAGATGGTATCGTCACTGGAAATATTTCTTTTAATAAGTCATACGGTTTTACATTTTGCATAAATCGTCGAAAGTCTCTCTATTATTTAGCACGTATACACAAACTTGTTCCGATAAGCGTTACTCGTCGATGTATATGTATGTACGTGATTGTTGTCGAACCTTGAAACGCGTGCATAGTCGCATTCTGTTCCTGTTTTTGTTTTGAAGCTCCAACTGCGACACTTTTTCTGTTGCTGTTCCGACGACGCCTCGGCGGCTCGTCGAAACGATGCCATCGCTAGTTCGACATTGACCATGGATGCCAAAGGATCTCCGAAATAATATTCGCAATTATTTTACATTCACTCTCTCTGTGAGGAAATATATAAGAAGATATCTGTATATAAAGAAGCGCGTACTAGCATATGCATATCTGCATGCAAGGAAGCATATACCAATTGAGGATACTTATCATCGACGATAGGTACATAGGTATATAGTATATCGTTTTACATTAAAAATATTCTAAAGTTAATATTTTGCATCCCGTTCGATTGCTATTACGCCTGGAAACTCTGTAATCCTTGAAATAAAACCAAATGATTTCCTTCGTCTTTTGCCACCCTCGAAGATCATTTTTTACATATCTATGTTAAGTGCAATGGAGACGAATATACATGTGGTTCCTTATCAAAATACATTACACGTTCCTATACGTAGTCGAGTAAATAATACCTTTCCGTATATTTCAAGAGAAATATGTTAGGTTTAAATAAATAAAAAACGTTTACAGTTTTCAGAGATTTTTAATTTTCGATTATTTACGACTAGTATTGGAAAGTTGTTCGTGTTGTAGTAAGACGCTTTCAGAGCGATATCTTTCTCATCCTTTTTCTAGTTCTTCATTTTCCCGGCAATACGACATTCGTACGTGCGGCTTTATGAACTTTTGTCGGTTTCGTGTAGACGACGGTCGTCCGCGTTCGTAATAAAGTAATTTAAATTTTTTAATTAAATCAAGGAAGATACTTGGATGTATTTTCACGTCGTTGGAAAAGATCTTGCTACCAATTTTTAAGCGTTGAATGGTATTCGTTTATTGTACGACAGGCAACCTAATATTTTATTATTTTACACTGTTATTTCAATGTAAAATAACTAATATTTGTTTATTACAAAATAATACGAAAAGTATTTATATTCGCGTATACGTTCATGGGCGAAATTGTAAATATTATCGTATAAATAAAAAAATATCGCGTTATAAACACGACGTAGATACGCGACACATTGGAAGGATTCGCGCAGTTATCGGCTCGATGAGATTATATTAGGTTTTTATATTAGGGTATGCAACGCGCAATACTTGAAACGCTGTTGATTTTGATTGAGCGTCACGACCGTAAACAGCACGAATTTTTTCAAAAGCCTGAATCGCGTTATTACCTCGATCGAAGTGATATTGTAAAACGTATCGAATTATCGCACTGCTTTCACTCGTGTTTAAATCGTTATAACTTTTGACTGAAACCACCAATTTTAATAATTTTTTTTTAGAAATATGCTCTGAAACATAACCTTTCAAACGCCTCTCTTGGTACAATACGATACGATGGATATTTGCGAGAGAAACGCGACCTTAAAGTCATCTGTGCATAAAAACGCGCATAATTTTTCCCTAACCTAATGATTTTAAAAATCGAGACGAATTCGCCGTCGAAAGATTAATCGAGGTTTTTTTTTTAAATCTATACACGCGTAATTACGACGTATCGGGAAATATCGTGTTTACTATTGTCCTCGTAAAACACGAATTACGCTTTATCATTTACGTTAACATGGTAGCGCATCCATTAAGCTGACGTAACACGCCGTTCGCAATCCCGTTTTCTCCTCGTAGGTAGCAACGTACGCGCGTGTACGTTTCTATACGCACGTACGCGGCGTTGAGAGCGCGATCGCACGAATTTCTCGTCGAGGGTGCGTAAAACCGTTCGAATCGCGTGCGCGAGACGCGTAATTGTAAATCGGACGCATTTACGTCCTATTTGTGACGATTTCGTGGGTCCCACAGTATCCAGACATACAATCGAATAAAACACGGTCGATTCTAGCTCCAGGTTTCCCCTCTATTCCTCAAGCATGCTTTCAAATCCAGACCAATTTCCAGCAACTCGTTTCCGAGCATCGTGCATTCGTGACCAACGAATATTGTCGATAAAAATTCATCTCTGCTTTCTAGAGTAAGAGAATTCATTTAGGCGAATCTTTTTTCAACATTTATTAAATTCGTACGATTTTTAGCAGCTATGCGTGCTTAGAGAAAATCGTCGATTAAAATTCGTCGAAAATGCTCACGTTCGACGTGGTTTCTGCTTCTTGGATTAAGCGTCTTCCTCTCGATGTGGATGTAAGAGGATCCATTTGGGCGATTTTTTGTTTAAAATTCATTAAATTCGTACGATCGCTAGCAGCAACACGACTCTATGCGTGCTTAGAGAAAATCGTCGATTAAAATTCGTCGAAAAAGCTGACGTCGTTAGACGTACATCTGCTTTTTGAATTAAGCTTCTTCCTCTCGACGTGGCGAATTTCTTTCTTTCTTTCTTTTATTTCCGACAGTCGATTTGAAGCGCAGATTTTCGCGTATTTTTATGTCGCACCGCGTGGAGTTCGATCGCAACGGGCGTGCGAAAGAAAGAGAAACTTTCTACGTCGATGGAGGAGGCGACGAGCGCTCGTACGGTTTCGTTGACCCGATTTCCCGCCTCGGGAGTAGGAGGACGCCTTCCTAGCGGACTCGCACGCATCAGTCGAGTCGAAACGACTTTGGAGGGATGTCGGAGGGCCGACGCATACCTTCCCTCGATATTAGGTACAACGTCGGGCATTCCGCGCGAGAAAAGCGAGAGAGCGGCGAGTCGACGCTCGCCGCATACCGATGCAATTCGATTTCTTCTCTCGTGCCGTTTCGCCTATCGTCGTCTTTTTACGATCTACTGTCTCTTCGCTTCTACTTCTCTTCTTTTTTTACCGCCTGTTTCGATTCCTCTCGTTATGACGAGCGAAAGGTCGCTTTTTCTCGCCAATCTTCCATTTTCTTTTATTTTTTTTTCTCCTTTTTTCATTTTATTTTTTTCCTCCGCTTCGAAAGAGTCAACGTCGAAACTCGAGGCACGTCGTTCGACGGAAACTTTCAGGTAGACCATAATATCCATCCTATCCATCGTCTCTTTATTTCCTGGCGAAACACACGCCGAATTTCTCTGAAATCGTCGCCCTGTTGCGCGTTGTATTAATGAGGGCCCAGGTGTCGCGCCATCGGCGAAGTTTCTACCTTTGTAATTGCTCGTTTGTAATGGCGGCGCTTCGTACTCGTAATCGACGGTCGAACCAACAATGGTAACGGGACGATTTAAACTCCTTCTCCCCATGGCGCGGCCATTTGATTAGTTCGTCACGGTCGAGCTGCTTCCGTCCGTAAAGTTAATGAGGTCGCGCTGAGCGTCGACGATGCTACGCCACTTTTTAACGAGTCGGTTCTCCGCGAGCTGTTTACACGATAAGGTAAGCGCGATGGAGCTTTATCGGGGATTCGAGCTTAAAAGAACGTCGATCGGTTTTCTTTTTTCTTTTTTTTTTGTTGTTATTTCACTCGTCGTTGCTCCTGTCGTCGACGAACACAAGGATATCGCGCGTGTATTTCGCGGATATAATTTCATGGAGGGAAATTGGCGTTCGACGAGGCACCGATTTCGTTGGAGTTCCTTTCTTTCCACGTTACGACACGCACGAGACGCTCGACAGGATCGAACTTTTCATCGATCGAAGTCAAATAAATCGCGAATCGTTGTTGCGACGAATCATCTCGAGATTGCACACAGTCGATGGTTGAATTTTTTCTGGCGTTCCTCGCTTTGCTCCTTAAATTCTTCATTAATTCTAACCGCGTTTGTCTTCGTTCGTCTTTCGATATTGTACGCACGTCCTTGCATTTTCTACCTTGCTCGAAGCAAAACGTTAAATACTGGGATAGACAGACAATTACTAGAATTTTCGAGGAAATCCTGCAATTCCTTCCTACGATATGGAATCCGTATCGATTTTTTTCGACCGAGAACTTCGATCTGTCGACTATTTTTAGTTATACTAATTTCAAAGCGACGACTTCTCGATATTTCATAAAGACGATGCTTGGATTGTTCTCTCGTTTCTCTTTTTGCTCCTTTAGCAAATTATTTAGCTCCTTTATTTTTAGTAAAATAGATAAAAATCGTAAGAAAATTACATAACAACGCGTAGTATTTTTTGGAATTTTATGGGAAATGTTTTTCCCAATGGACTGTTATAAAGGTAACGCAAGTTACAGTTAAAGTTATTATGCGACGTCTTTTATTTATTGGTTTATCATAACGAAATAATTACAACAAAATAGTTAAATAAAAGGTTACAGAAGTATGAAATAAAATTACTGTACAAAACGATGTGTTAATTACGATATTCTACGAAGTAATTTCTTTTGGTTGTGAAGCGAAGATATACTTTGCACATAGTACATATTTTTTATTCTTTTTTGAGCACTCGGATAGAGAAGACAATTACTAAAATTCTCGACGAAATATTAGATCTTTTCCCTCCTTCGATATGGAATCGATGCATATAAAATCCGTAAGGACTTTCTTCGACCAAGAACCATCCGGCTTTTTTTATTTTTTATTTTGACGAATTTCAAGGCGTCGACCTCTCGGATCATTAGCCTGCCTTGCTTTTAGTTTTTGTTGCTATTTTCTGTTCCGCCTGACGTTAGTTTACGCGCCAAGCCGATATTAGAACGAGATTCCTTGCATTTCAACGATATATTTTACCGAGATAGTTTTACCTACCAACTCAATCGAAAATTCCAAAATATTCGTATTCGCGTGAAGATGTCACGTTCCTCCGTATTCGCGTCGGAGTCGGTTCGCAACGAATTGGCAAAAAGGCTATTTTATATCGCGAAATTGGCCGAGTTCTTCCTACGTTTCCGTCAGATTTGATTACACCCGTGCAGGAAAATACATATTCAGTGTATTTGTTCTGCGCGTAATGAATTCACCTCTTCGTTGTAATTCGATTGGAGTTTTCCAGCGCGCGTAAACGAACATCGATTTATGCCGGAGTTCGTTTAAAAAATTATCTCGTATCTGCGTAGCACGACGCGTATAATACAACGCTTATTCGAGATCGACGTATTAAAAAAGCCAGCAACGACGAAGTATCGTTCACGAGGACGAATTATGCGAAGCATTGGCTTCCAACGGTACCAACTAGTGACTCGAAAGAAAGGAAGAAAAGAAAGGAAAGGAGGAAGTAAATAAAAGCATGAAATAAGGTCAGACGGTTGAAGTTTTCCAGCGCGCGTAAACGAACATCGATTTATGCCGATTTTCGATTAAAAAAGTATCTCGTATTTATTATATGTACCACGACGCGTATAATACAACACATATTCGAGATCGACGCGCGAGATTTTATCGTAGGCCAATTTTTCGAGTACGACGTTACGGCGAACTCGCGATCCTCGCGCTTGGGATCGCGTCGGTCCTATAGCCGAGTTTCGATATTTATCGTGTTTATTACACGAGGACGAGTTATTCGAGACTTCGGCTTCGAGCAGTACCAACGACTGGAGAAACGACTGGAGAAAAGGAGAAGAAAAAGAAAAAATGAAAGAAAGAAGGTCAGACCAGGTGATAGAGGCAAGCGAAGGCAAGAGGAGGCCAATTTCAGGCGGACGACCGATTTCGCGTTAAAGATCGAAAGAAGCGAAAGACCCCGTCGGAACGAAGAAATTAAAGAGGAAGGAGAGGAGTCGAAAAGAAAAGAGGGGAAAGAAAGGGGAAGAAGGAGACTGGAACAGCTCGTAGTAGAAGCGTTTATCGGGTTTAGGAGAAATTTCCGTTTGCCGTTGAAAGCTTTGAGCTTTGCCGGTGTCGATTACACGGTTTGCCCAGGACATCGCTTGCTTTTGCCCTCGTCTTCGCCTTCGTCGTTGGATTCCGATCGTCGTCCTTTCAAATGCCCTTCCCTCGTTTCCCTAGGTCCGAAGGCTGGCGTCGCGCGACTCCTAATCTGGCCCCCGCGCCATAGTTTCGTGCTGCTTTCGCGCAAATATTGAGTTAAGGTCCGTACGGCACCAGCGGCTACGTCGAAGCCGTCGAGGGTAACAAGGCAGTCGCTCCTCTCTTCGAATCTGCATATGCATATGGAACGCGTCTCCCCCACCCACGGACGACGCACCAACCGGATTTGCAGAAGCTCGAAGGATCGGTGGTCCCAAGCGACTGGCTCGTTTCGAGAGACGTCGAAAGTTTCCGACGTTCGTCAGCGGATCGAATCGACCAAAGGCATCGTCAGTCGGATGTAGCCGCTTCCCTCGTCGATGACTCGAGCAAACGTTACCGAATGCCAACCTAGCTCGAGGATTTTCCTTCTCGGGCCAGCCGTCGTCGATCTCCCTTAATGGATCCGTCGGTTACCTCGCGTGTTTGCCTTCTTAACTGCCAGCCAAGAGCCACGCTCCAACGAATACGTTTTGGGATAGATCGCGCGGGATCGAAACTCGATATAAGCCAAGGTTATATCCTTTTTTTCTTTTGCAGGTTTAGATTTTTCCGGGGAATTCGACGATTTTTCTGAGAAAGATCGAATTTTCTCATCCGGGAGGTTCTCTTCTATTCTTATTGGTGCGTACGAAAAATAGAGCCTCTTGAATCTTCGTCGATTCCGCGCACGTATCCACCATTTGGTAGAGTACCTCGACGCGATTCGCGATGCCGCCGACGCATTCGTCCGGATTCGTCGGAAATAATTGAAAAAAACGAATTCCCTTAGCACGGCGAACTCTTCTGTCTTTTTCCTCCGTTCGACCGGGGGTGGGAGAAACGTGATCAACGCGAAAATGAATCTCAACTCGTCGTGCCGGTAAAAAGGGTGCAAAGTCTTCTTTACTGAGGAGACGGACGCTCGCGGCATCGGCGGATTGACCGGTGGATTTCTAGCTACCGGAGGCTCTTCCGGATGAAGCCAACTTGCCGTACGGACGATCCAACCGACGAGGGGCCGCGTCGTGTTCGTTTTTCTCATCGATGGACGCGATAGCACCCACCGGAGCGAACGGAACGAGGCAACGTGTCGCTCGTATCGCGCGAATCCGCGTCATCTCATCAGGAACGCGATCGGTCCGGTGCACAGGAACGCGTCCAAATTATACGCGTGCACGCGCGTTCCCACGCGGCATTGACTCGGCCAAATCGAAAAGTACGAGCTCCCAGTACGACACGGTGATAATATCGAACGAGTAATTACTCGTTGATTATCGTTCTGGAGAGCTTTGACCTCTGCCGCGACTGGCGACAGGTCGAGTGGCGGATCCATCGAGTGCCGAGCTTCCATGTGTCGAACAAGAGAAGTCAAACTTGGAACTTGGAAATGGTCATTTTAAA
>JAITYT010000142.1:593683-604851 GCA_025433975.1 Liostenogaster flavolineata
CACCCTGTATCTTCTTTTCTTGATATCTTCTTTCCTCGATTTCTTCTTTTTTTTGATATCTTCTTTCCTTGATTTTTCTTTTCTTAATATATTCTTTCCTCCGTTTCTTCTCTCCTCGATTTCATCCTTTTCCGGTTTCTTCTTTTCACGATTTCTTCCTTCCTCGATTTCTCCGAAAGTTTAGAAGCTTGCCTGCTCTATCGCGGCTCGGAAAAGGGGAAAGGAAGTACGCGCTACCTCGATATCTCCGATCGATTTACCGATCTTTCAAGAATTCGACCCCACGGCCATTCGCTGACCTCCGACCTTGGATACGTCGAGAAAGGGAGATTCACAGCTGTTGACGTCTTTACGTGTAACGATTCCCTTCTTTTCCGAGAAGGTATTTGGAATCAGCCTACGTTTCACGTCGCAAAAATTGCGAGTAAAGCCGTCGCAAGGATTTTCATTACTTCTAGAATTAAATTAGATTTTACGCGAAAATCAATTACTTCCGTCTAAGTTTTAGTCTAACTCGTACTCTTTGTAGAAACGCGTTGAATAAGTCGAAAGAGCATCCGCCAAAATAAAAAGGAAAACGAGAAGTTTGACGTCGTACTGCTCGTGATTTAAATCGCGAATAGAGATTTGATAAATTATCCGATGGATGATATTTATTTCATAAAATACAAGCGAGAAATAATTATTCAAATGACGCAGCGAGATAAAATAATTCGAATAACACAGCGAGATACCACTGGGGTTATTTCGAAGAAATGTTATCGCACGCGTATCGACCTAATAACGTAAAACGTAACGTTTAATAGCGTCGCGCATTGCTGTGATTTTTGAAAGCTCGCGTGTTCCTGTTTCGTTCGTTTCGCCCAATAGAGACCTTCATGTAACTGTTTTATTTCATGTTATTAATTTTTTAATAACGAAGGATTTTTGAAATAATTTTCCTGTATTATTCATTCGCGCTATTCAAACGAAGCGAGATTTCCCCCTCCCCCCTCTCTCTCTCTCTCTCTGCTTTTCACCCTTTCAGTGATTACGAACGAGCGTCATTTAAAGTTACACTTTCTATTTGCGCGTTCCATTTTCATTTTTATGATATTATTATTTCTAATATTCACTGGTGCATACGCGAAGCGCAAACGTAAAGCGCGGACGCAACACGTCCCAGGATATAAGAACTTTTTAATACGTAAAGTTCGCGTGATTTCGTACGATTTAGTCGGTAGTTTGGAAAGGGCAGGGCCGTAACGCTTCGCCGAGATAACAATGCCTTTCCTCGGAATATCGGCGAGCGAACGGATCGAGGACAATTGAAATTTACAGGCATTCTTTTCTGCTTTACTTCGAATAAGATGTTCGTTCTCGTAACGACAGGACCGTCGTATGTTCTTGTTCGACGATTACTAGACCGTCGCTTCGTATAGACGGAACATTTAAGGAGGTACCTTCCTTCCTTCCTTCCTTCCTTTCTAAGACCACTCGCGCGAGAAAGGGACGCATAAAAGAATTTGTACCGCCACGCGAAGTTGTCCCACGGTGCGAAGCTCATGCACAAATCGATACGACGCAGAGGCACGAATATTATCGGTCGTGAAAAAATCCCGTTGGATTCGCATGCATCTGGATTTCTTATTGCTTCAAGTAGAGGAACGTACCTTTCCTCTCTGATATTTCGATGTATTAACACATCGGCTGAGTTGTTATTTTCGGCCTGGTTGACAGATGACGCCACCAGTACAAAATTAATATTTTTTTTTAGAAAGTACTAACCTTCGAAAGATAGCTGTAAAAATTTCAGAACGATCTGACGTTTGGTTCAAGAGTTACAGTGGTTTTAGTGAAAACAAAAGAATTTCGTGTGTGATAAAACATTGCACGCTCTGATCGCCCAAAAGGTGGCCAAAACTCAGAAAACATCAAGAAAGTCCACAGAATTGTTTTGGCAAATCGTACAGTGAAGATGCGAGAGATAGCTGACACTCTAAAGATATCAAAAAGAACGCGTAGGCTTTATTTTGCATTACCGGGCTTTATTTGTAGACCGGGAACTTATCAGCCGATGTGTTAGGTCCACCGGAAAGTTCCGTCGCATAGTATTATCTCAAGTTGAACAATTGACTCTTTCGACCATTGTATTTCTACTTATGCGCTTGGTATGTACGCTTGTAATGGTAAATTAGAATACCCAATAAATATTAATTAATCTATCTAAAACGAATTAGTTTCTTTTAATTCAAAAACGACAGAACTTTCCGGTAGACCTAATGTTTTCATCGATCTCACGGACCTAGAAGTTTTTATTATGGCTTCGTATTCTAAGATAATTTACTAGGTTAGCAAAGATGAAATTTGTAGTTGTGGTATTTGTAGTTTTTCTTGCCGAATTTTCTTGTCGTAGAAAAACTACAAATGCTACAACTACAGATTTTATCCTTGACGACCTGATAAAATCGAGTGTTTTATGGAGCAAACAATCGACTGGAAAATATTTGTAGGTCTAGCTCGCAGTAGGGTGTCTGTTAATCGTTCGCCTCGTTGCCTTTTCGCTTCTCCGTTCTTTAACAGTCCTTTAGATCTTTAGACGCTCGTTCCAGTTCGTCCATTCGTTTTCACTCGTATACGATCATACGTGCGCTATTTTAATTCTCTGTTTCTATTTTAGCGCTATTCCGTTAACTAAGTTACGGACGCGTGACTCTCGCTCTCACTCCCCGCTTACTCTACTTACAGATACCTACCTACTCAAGCACGTGGTCTTCGTCACCGATACGAAAGACGTCGACTCGAGATGCGGCGTCGTCTCGACTCTTCGAATCGGGGTTAAACGCGGATCGAGGTGGATCGAGAGTCGTCCTTCTTCCGAGAGACGATCCAACTCGCATCGCGCTAAATATCGCGGAGTCCGAAAAGTTGGCGTTCGCGTTTCGCGCACAGCGCGCGCGGACGCGCTCTCCCCTTCGAGAGGAGTTCGTTCGATTCTCTTTGCATCGTCCGTACGAACTTGGAAGCAATTTGCAACTTGTAAGCGTGTTGTAACGTATATCGATTTCTCCTTCGTACGACGTCGACGACTCGTACGTACGAAAGTGGGCCGATCGCTACGTACGTACGCAATGCACACGAGCGACCTTAATGGTGCACGACCCGGTGATCTTCTTACCCGGTATGTGACTTTCTAAAAAAAATCTTAGCACTCTTGCCTCACTGGGAGACGCAGAGAAGATTATTGTACGACTTAGCTGTTGTTCATCTCCAAATTTTTACCACTCCAGCGGTCTGAATCGATTTGTTGGAAGAGCAGCGGTTGATTAGGACGTCTTATTGGTATGCGATATTTTCCCTGATTTTTTCTACTCGCGGGATATTTTTCCTAATCATGGCGTTCGATCGGCCAAAACTCGCGTTAGGCATTAGGTATTGTTCTCGACACTTAAGGATACCAAGCACCGGTAAAGTGCTAGACCTATTTTTTAGGGTGGAACTCATCTACGCGATATTGTTATCGTTTTTTTTTTCATTTTTCGCAGCTTACTCGACTGTCACTTCGTACGATCGTAGATGGGGTATAGTACATACGATCATTGGCAGAGGCAGAGCTTGAGATACTGAGTTTTTGGTCTGCGGCTAACTCAGCTCAGAGTGGAACTTTCGTCCTGTCTTGCCACTTTTCGAACTAATTTAGATGATAAGAATCGACATAGGATTCTTTAATCCCTGGATAATCGTTAAGGTTACCGTTGTATAGTCAAACTCTTATTATCGTACAGTTTACCTCTGTTACGGACAGTACTCGATTAGCCGCATTATAGGCTATTTATAGACGATGCTAAAAATCGCTGGCACGAAATCGATAAGAAATCCAAAGCTGTCCTTAAACGTGCGTCGTTCGTTTCGCGATCGATCTTGCAAATCCTTGGCCACGCAATTCCGATATCCGGCGCTCGTTCCTCCGCAATTCCCGTAGACTGCTTTTTCATTGAATTTCAATGAAGTGATTTACATGGAAATACATTCGTTCCATCGAGTTCGTCGCTCCTCGTGGACACGTTCTTCGTTACGGTCTACTTTCTCCAACGGACCGATACCGCGTAAACTGGAGATCGCCATCGAGGCGAGGCGACTCATCCTCGTCCAAAGGGGGAAGGGAATAATCGGTACTATCGAAGCGAGGGATTCCCCAGATTTGACATCGTGCTCGAACACGTTGTTTTCGTCGATCTTATCCTAACGATCAGTCCCAGATGTCCAGTCGCTCCTTGGGATACCTGAAGAGTCCTCCGAGCTACCGGAACTTCTCTACGTCACGTTTGACCCCCACCAGTCGTTCGAATCGTCGGCACGCCACAAAATTATTCGGCGCGACGTCCGTCAGTTTGCGCGAATAGCCGGAAGTTTCTTTATCCGAGAGTTGCTGCAAGGCAACTTCCGTCGTAACTTCTTGAAGTGTTCGTTTTTGTCGTCACCGCTATCACCGTTATTTCCTTCCTCGTCGTCATCGTTATTTCGTTGTTCGTCATCATCGTTATCGTCATTTCGTTCTTTATCGTCATCGTCATCGTTATTTCGTTCTTTGTCGTCATCATTATTTCGTTGTTCGTCATCATCGTTATCGTTATTATGTTTTTCATCGTCATCGTCACCGTCACCGTTATTTCGTTCTTCATTGTCATTGTCGTCATCGTTATTTCCTTTTTCGTCGTTACCGTCTTCATCGTTAATTCGTTCTTCGTCGTCATTATCTAGTTTTTCGTCATCATCATCGTCATCCTTATTTTATTCATCGTTGTTATCGTCGTCATCGTTATTTCCTTCCTAGTCTTCATCGTTATTTCGTTCTTTGTCGTCATTGTCGTCATCGTTATTTCATTTTTCGTTGCCATCATCGTCATCGTTTCCATCATTATGTCGTTCTTCGTCGTCATTATTATTTTTCTCTTCGTCGTCATCATCGTCATATTTAGTGGATCTAAGGTCTATTTAGAATATCGATGTCTAGAAAAAGTCGATCGAGATCGATCAAAAACTGTTAAAGTATTCGGATAATAATTGATATGCAATGGATCATTTGACAGATAATTCGATAGATAATTTAACAAATAATTCGATAAATACGGTCAACCTAAATTTAAGAAAGGTCGAATAAGCTAATTCATTTCAATCGTAACAAATCGGAAAGCATATCGCGTCTTGTCTCGCAGAGAAGTTCTACGGAACTTTACGTGGCTAGATCTTTAGGGTCTAGCTACCAATAATTAAATGGTACCGATCGTGAAGGTTCGTGGCTAGCGTCGACCAGTCGAGAAACTAACCCTTTCGATACGAAGGGCGATATTAGTCAACCACCGTAGAACGTTCGTTGCGTAGGAAGGGTGACCATAACCGCGTCATCAGACGCGAGACGTTTTAATCGCTTGCCACGAAGCCATCATTGTACGGTTCACGATGTTGGGAAATATTGATTAGGTTGAGGCATTGTTTTGCCACGAAGTAATCCTCGGTGTAGTTGGTCACGATGGAGAATATTGATCAGGTTTAGACATCGTGGAGCGTTAAGACCTACGATTGGACCGAACTACGCAACGAATGATGGTTGAAAAATATTGGTTAGGTCGATACATTGTTTTGCCATGAAGTACTTATTGTATTTTATTACAATTATTAAATAATTAATTATTTTATGGGGGATGAAGAGTTTTCCTGTTAACACTTTTCCGGCCGCTGTCACGTACGCGTGACTTCTTTTCTTCAGCGGTGACGCTACTTTCTAATTACGAAGTTTTTATAGAAATATAAATATCGATGCTATCTTTAAAGAAACAATTGCTCTCGCTGTTTTCTTTTCCCAATTTACCAGATCGTCCTTTGTTGAAATCTTACATTACTATTAAAATTCTACTAAAACTACTAGTAGAACTTGCGCGACACTCGCATAAATGGGCGGTCGGCAAAGCGTTAATAGACACTAGAACGCGAAGAAGAGTCTTTTCTGTTAAAAGACACGACAACGCGTGTCATTTGGTGAGAGTAAGGAGAACGTTCGGAGCAAGCGAGTGGAGTATCGGGGTTACGGGAAAGTGTTTTACGAAAGCGAGAGTTTGAATAGGTTTTGAGAACTATGTACGCGTGGGGTTTCGAACGAGCTCCGTGATCGAAGGCGAGACTTGGCGAGGTTGTATGCGTTCACCCGCGGGTATAACCATGAGCGTGTGGAGCGAAGTTGATTGGCTAAGTTTATTGGGAGGCATTAGGCAGTCGTTAGCAAAGAATCCGAAGGAAAACGTCAAGAAGAAAAGGGGGTCAAAGTACGATCGATTAAAAGCGAGGGAGTGTTTCAGAGAAAGTAAATATCGACGAATTTAAGACGTCGATTATCGAAGGAATTAAAGAGTTTGATGACTTAAAAAATCCATCGTTTTTCACTAGTGCATCATTTTCGAATCAAATTTTTGCGCTCGTCCAACAATAACCTTGATACGGAGTACCTCAACGTATTCAAAACTGTACAGTCACGATTATTTCGCGCGATATATATAATATTTATGGCGTAGATTCCACACGTTTCCACTTCATCGATATTTAATAAAGCTCCGATTTTCGGTTAACAAATTTCAGCCGAAGAAAAAGCTTCGATTTTTGGATAGCGCATTTCAGCCGAAGGAAAAGCTTCGATTTTTGGATAGCAAATTTCGGTCGAAAAAAGTTCCGATTTTCAGTCAGCAAATTTTAATCGAAGAAAAAGCTTCGATTTTTAGATAGCGCATTTCAGCCGAAGAAAAAGCTTCGATTTTCGGTTAACAAATTTCAGCCGAAGAAAAAGTTTCGATTTTTGGATAGCAAATTTCAGTTAAAGAAAAAGCTCCGATTTTTGGATAGCAAATTTCGGTCGAATAAAGTTCCGATTTTCAGTCAGCAAATTTTAATCGAAGAAAGAGCTTCGATTTTTGGATAGCAAATTTCGATCGAAGAGAAAGCTCCGATTTTGAGGGAGCAAATGAGCGGAGGCGCGTCTCGTATGGAATAATCAACGCTCAGTTCGAGACGAATGCGCCGACGCGCGTTTCCGTAAAATAATCGTCATTTCCGGGGACGTGCTCCGCATCAGCGCTCTTTGCGTTGGATAAAGGCCGGCTTACAAACGTTTCGCTTCTCGCGATCTTATGCGGCAGTTACGACGACAACGACGACGTTCCTCGGCATTGTACCACTAACGCGCTCCTTTAACGGCGTCTCGTAACGCGTCGCGTTAACAACTCTCCTTGGCTATTACGTTTTTCTGCCCGGAACGCTCGTCCAATCTTTTCTTTTCCTATCGCCGATCAGCCGGACACGTACCGAGTAATAAGCAGTTCGCGATGCCGAAATATTACGTCGTTTTTCTTCTCGTCTCTTTACCCTCTCTATTACCTTTGAATTTATAATATAAATCGTTATATAATAATATATTTAATAATACAATTAATATATACGATTTATGATATAAATTAAAATACAATTATATAATAATACAAGTAATATATAATTTGTAATATAAATAAACATATAATTAATATAATAATATAATTAATATATAATGAATAGTATCCGTATCTCGAATTTCGGATTTCGTTTCCACGCGTATCGAAGTTAGATTCGTCCTTTGGTCGACTGAGATTCTATTGTCTCGACGAAACACCCGGACTTTGCAAGAGTTTCTTTTCTCTAACTTCATCGTTCCGGCTATTATCGAATGTTTTAATATAACTGTTTTAGAGCAGCGAATAATCGAAAGAAGAAACGACGGCGGATCGTACTTGTTCGCACTGGCTTCAAATCCGGATTTGGCGAAAATTCTGTTAAAAAGTGCCAAGTGGTGCGATCGAACTCTTTATTTTCACGACGCTCGCTACGACAGTTGAAATATATTATATATTATAATTACGACGGATCGGAATAAAACGAAATTTCGACGAAATTTCGAGTTTCTCATTTAATTTGCAGAGGCAGGAGTTAAATAAAAAACGAGGTTTTCTCAAATCTACGAGACTAGCTTATTTTCTTTTCTCATTCGCGTCACGTAAATGAGTAGATGGGAATAATATCGCGGTGAAAATTTCAAGAGAAGGTTTGAAAACGGTCGTCTGTTCGGTCGTTGGTGGGTTTAGCGCCGAAAGAAAATCGCTCGTTTATCGGTAGATTTCTAAACGACTCGCGCAGCCGTTCGGGTATTCGCAACTTCCCGAAACACTTGTTGGCACGTATTCGGTTCCCACCGAACTATTCGCGCCATGTTTTTTCCTAGGAGAGGCCGAGATATTCTCGTAGAATAAAAGTTAAACGCGCTGCGCGTATATAAATTGAAATTAACGTCAACGAAAACACTCTGTCTCCTAACGAAGGAAAAGTCTTTTTAAGCTCGAGCGTGTCTCTCGACACATTTTTATGACGCGGTAGTCACTTCGGATAAAATAAAATTTGACAAAGAAATTTATTTCGCTCGCACCGTTAACGTCTCGCGCATTCGTACGGCTTGGACGCTATTGAGCGAAATTTATCGCCTCTCCCTTTGGCATGAGCCGCCACGACGCAGCGTGGACGTTGGTCGTTTGCTCGAACGTGGACGTAGGAGACTGCAAACAATGCCAAGATTTTACTCGACGCGCCATTGGACGGATGTTCTTCGAACCGACGATGTCAATCGATCCTCGCGTTTTTGTCTGACATTGTATTCTTGACTGTTTGGTTACTCGCGATCTTTCGTGAAGGTCTAGGATTAGAATCGATTAAAAGGACGACCATCGACGGAGTTGACCGTTCTACTAGAGTCTAAGGGAACTTGGTAGTCTAGAATCTTACTTTGCTAAGGATTTTGCTGGAACGTTAGCGACGAGAGCAAGTAGGAGACTCCAATCAATGCCAAGATTTTACTAGAAGAATCATTGAATGGATATTCTTCGAACCGATGATATCAACCGATCTTTGGTTGAGGTCTGGGATCAGAATCGACTGATAGAACGACCACCGACGCAGCTGGTCATTCTATTAGAGTCTGACCATACTTGGAAGTCTAGAATCTCCCTTTGCCAAGGATTCTGCTGGAACTTGGGCAACGAGAGAAAGTAGGAGACTCTAATCAATGCCAAGGTTTTACTTGACGCGTCATTGGACGGATGTTCTTCTAACCGATGTTGTCAATCGATCCTCACGTTTCTGTCTGACGTTGTATTCTCGACTGCTCGATTATTCGTGACCACCAACACAGCTGATCGTTCTACTAGAGTTTGACGAAACTTGGAAGTCTAGATTCTCCCTTTGTCAAGGATTTTGCTGGAATGTGGGCGGCGAGAGCAAGTAGGAGACTCCAATCAATGCCAAGACTGTAATTGACGCGTCATTGGACGGACATTCTTCGAACCGATGATACCAATCGATCCTGGCATTTCCGTTGAACGTTGTATTCTTGACTGTTTAATTCCTCGTGATCTCTCGTGGAGGCCCAGGATTAGAATCGACTACAAGGACGATCATCGGCGGAGCTGACCGTTCTACTAGAGTCTAAAGGAACATAGAAGTTTAGAATCTTACTTTGCCAAGGATTTTGTTGAAATCTGGACAACGAGAGCAAGTAAGAGACTCCAATTAATGCCAAGATTTTACTTGACGCATCGTCGAACAGATATTCTTCAAACCGATGATATCAACCGATCTCTCGTGGAGGTTTAGGATGAGAATCGACTAATAGGAGGATCACCAACACGGCTGATCGTTCTACTAGAGTCTGACGAAACTTGGACGTCTAGAATCTCCCTTTGCCAAGGATTTTGCTCGAACGTGGAAGACCCGAGCAAGTAGGAGACTACAATCGATGCCACGATCTGACTTTTTCCCGCCCGTCGTCGTGCTCTTGGCTGTTCGATTACTCGCGATCTCCCGCGGAGGCCCGGGATTAGAATAGGCCTCCGGTAAGTCCTGCCTGTCGTAAGAGGCGACTAAAAGGGCGACCACCAAGGACCGAGCTGATCGCTCCACTAGAGTCCAAAAAAACTTGGAAGTCTAGTATCTCCCTTTTCCAACGATTTTACTCGAAAAACTGCCTTAACGGGAATATTATTGTCCATCGCCAGGATAAATTGTGCACGTACCGAAGTTCCTTCGCAATAAAATCGCACTGATCGATCTTTGATGAAAGATTAAAAACAAAGGATTTCTTCAAAAACTCTTAAGAATATCATGGGAAAAATCAGAAGGAGAGAGAATGAAAGAAAGAAAGAAGACCAAAAGAGAAGGAAAACAGCTATAGGAAAAACGAAGGTACGCGAACCGCGATATCCCTAAAATTCCATCGAAATTAAACAAATCTTCTCGACCTAAGTGCGCTCGTTCGACGGAAAGAAGGCAAATTCTCCGCTATGGACGAAATCCCTCCGAGAAGAAGAGCGAGAGGGAGGGAAAGAGGGACGAAGAGGAGCTCGGATGCGCTTGGCTTTACGTTTAAAGGTCTCGCACGACTTTTCGTTCCGAAGTGGATGAGGTCGAACGAACGACGTAACGTCTGTGTGCGGGATGTAGTCGAAGGGGGCGCGTCAGAGGGAGAAAGACGCTCGAATGCGAAGCACGGTCTCCTTTCGGGGTGCGCACTCAATTTTCCGTGGCTTAGCTGTCGCGAGCGTGCCGCTACCGTTTTCTCTATCCTTCGTTTGTACGAGGGCAAACTCTCCTTCCCTCCTTCCACGCAAGAAGGAGGAGGGGGAGGCGGAGGGAGAGGAAGAAGACTTACCTCGTTCATCCGTCCCTGAAACGAAGGGTATGCCTCTCGACGAGAGAAACCGCCATTTTGATGCGCTATTGCGTTTCTCGTCCTTGCAATAATCGCCGTTCCAGCTCCTTTCCCTTCTTACGTCCTCTACGGGAAGACGAAGGCGCTATTGGCGGAATTCGAAGCGCAATCGAAGCTTCTAATCGTTCGGGATCCGCCGGTACGAAGACCTCGTCTCTAGCAAAGCTAAATTTTTTCGGACGTAAGATCTTCCGTCGTTGCCTTACACTTTTTTTTTACTGCTACTTCTTCCCTGATTCTGTCGGGTTTTCCGAAAAGTTCGTGCCGATTTTGACGAAAAATTTCTTCTTTTTTTTGTTAAGAAAAAAAATTAATTATACAATATATACAATTATTTATTTTATATATATATATATAT
>JAITYT010000142.1:631355-642320 GCA_025433975.1 Liostenogaster flavolineata
GACTTCGAATAGCGATTTTATCCCAACTGCCGATCGAAACTCGTACTTCCCTCGACGCACTACAAGAAACCCCCGCTCCTACGCTTATTATTAATTAACGTCGATTCACGAACGATTCCTCCTACCTATGTGCGACGATCGCGGCACGAATTTCGGTCGGTTCGTTCGTCGCTCTCGAATATCTCTGCGTTCTACGATAGTTACGTACAAATTTATACGATAGTCGTCGATAATCCATACGATCGATATCGACGATATCGTCGATGAAAGAACATCTTTTCACTCGACGTCGTCGCGAATATCGTCGCGTCGTCTACGCAACGGTTCTGCAGCCTTCGTTCTCCTCTCGAAACGACACAAAGGCGTTTCCCATCGCGAAAAAGCGCGCAGAATACGCGGCAGTCTCTGCAAAAAGGCGGGAGGACTCGTCGAGACGATGGATACGTCAACGTCGCAAAATATACACACTCGACGTCTTTACCTTGGGCGTCCGTTAATCCCAGTCTTTCTCTCTCGTTTCTCATCTCCTTTTTTTCTGAACTAGTTAGCCGTGTTTCACGAGTACACTCGTCATGCGAAAAAAGTAGTGACCAGCTACTTAAATCGTAATTTTGGTGTACACGAAAACACATTCCTAAATTTCAAGACGCTTAGAATATTTCGAAGCAAGGCCAGTGTAAAAGAAAGAAATAATTTGAATTTTTAACTTTTATAAGTGTTTGATTTTTCCTGCGCTTTTCGTTTATTGTGTGTGTAGCATATGTTAATGTTAAATGAACAAGCAAATACTCGTAATAAAGTTACTATTATTAGTATAAAATTGTATAAAATTTATATTATATACGAGCCGTTTATTTTATATTTTATAACTTTGTAATATTCCTGAGGAATAAACACTAAGCTGTTTTTACTCAACGCTATTTCTCTATATCTATTTGAAACTCTCAAAATGAGGCTTCAGTCATTTTCAAAATAAACATTTTTATCATTCCAATAACTAGCAAATTTCTGTTTTACAAAATCTTAGTGATTTTAAATATATTAGCTATTTTATTATAACGTAGAAATGTAATCTCGATTTTTTCTGAAAAATGGATTTAAGGTCACTTTCAAAATAAACGGCTCGTATTATAATGAAATTATATTATGTTATATTATAATAATTTTTTAATTTTATAATTCATCATAATTATATTATAATAAATTATAAATTTATAAAATAAAATCGTCTTTTTCATCCAATATTTTAACAGCGACCCTTACTCTGTCTTTCACGAGTATACTCGACATCGCTTGAATCTCGTGACGCAGCTAACTGGTTAAAGGCAGCGTATTGCTTCTCACGATGCAAAGTCGGTCCTCTCCGCGCGATCTTCGCTCTCATCGCCGTTTATTCGGCGCTTCCGCGACCGAGAAACGACTCGAACGTTGCCGTGGGAGAAACGAGGCGCGCCGAACGAGACGGGGCATCTTCGCGACCGTGTCGAGCCGCGTTTACTTCGCGTAAACTCGTATCGAGGAACGATCGTCGTTTCTTTTTTTTATTTATTTACACGACGTAATCGTGTTACGTCGATGCGATCGACGCGTCGACGAATTTCGCGTGTCTTTCTTTATCGGAGTGTCGTGGAAATTCTTTCGTCGTTCTTTCGTCTAAGCGAGCGACGACAAAGTAATTATAAATGTGGTTACGTAAGATCGAAAACGTAATATCGATTTTAATTATAATATAGCTTTTATTTTCAAAATTCCTTGGGTAACGATGTTCGTTTATTAATTGGAATGACAAAGATATTACGTGAATTTAGGAAAATATTTTCATCGTTCCAAGCGCGTAATTACGAAGGAATTATAAACGTGGTTACGTAAGATCGAAAGCTTGTATTTCAGTTAGCTTTTATATTTGAAATTCGTTGGTCGACGATGTTCGTTTATTAATTGGAATGACGAAGATATTGCGCGAAATTAAGAAAGTATTTTCGTCGTTCCAAGCGCGTAATGACGAAGTAATTATAAATGCGATCACGAGAGTTCGATATTTTATTATATAGATTATGTTTTCTTATATTTTAGTTATAATAGCTTTTATATTCGAAATTCGTTGATCGACGATGTTCGTTTATTAATTGGAATGACGAAGATATTACGCGAAATTAAGGCCGCTCGATCTACGTGTAAACGTATTTCTAGATATATACATTTTTATTATATATATTTTTAATTATTAAAAGTAAATAAAATAATTAAATAACATTTTTAATAAGAAAAAAAATATATACGAGTATAATATATATTATATAAAAAATGTTAAATAAAATTTCTATAATAAAAGAAATGTATATAATATATAAAATATATATAATAAATCGTTTACGTTGATTCGTCAATTTTTCTCCAGCTTGAGGAAAGATTCATCGATGCGACGAGATTTCGAATAAAAATCTACCGCGTTCGTTCGATCTGGAGACGAGCATCGGAATAGAATGGCAATTCGGTCGGTGCGCAGGCTTTCGATAGGCGCCGAGTGGACTCGATGTTCTCTCCTTTGCGTAATCAATTTGAAGGAAGGTCCGGCGGAATGCGCTACAAAGATATTACGCAAAATTAAGGCCGCGCGCCACTTACTTAGCTTTCTCGTTGAAAATGATTTACGACCGGGATCGAAAAGGCGTGCACGATCCCGAATACGCGAGATATCGCATCGCGAGGATCGCGAATCAATAGCGGAACCATATTTCCGATTACGATAAAAAATGATGAAGAAACAGACGAGGAGAATTTTACGATCCGAATTATCGCTTCCAATCTGTTCCGCAATAACGATTTCGCATTCGTCGATCATCGCTGGTCTTCTCTGATCGCGATACTAATGCAGAAATAATTTCGTAATTTAACATAGCGTTGCTTCGATGATCTTCCGAAGTCATTTCTCGATCGTCGCGTCTCTAACGACGCGATAGAATCGAGGATGCCATTTTTATCGTCTCCCCGTTGAAATACTGCGTTTGCTCCAGCTTTTTCAATCGAAGTTCGCCACGTAACAAGCAACAGACGTTTTTTTTCTTCAAATTCCAGCCGAGTCGACGCTTCGTTCGAGATTTCGTAAATCGATGAACTAATCGATCCGAGCGTACGGTCGGAATCCCCACGGCTGCTGCCTCGATTACTCGATTCGTCGAACTCTCAGATCTCCCGGCGACGCCGTATTAAAAGCATTTTTATTATCTCGAAAAATACCATCCGCGCGAAATTCTCGTATTTTCCAACTTAACTTGGACGAAGGCGCGAGAACGTTGCGCGAAAGCTTCCTTATTATTTTCTTACGCTTTAAATCTTTCTTTTTTTTTAGTCTTTTTAACAGTCGAACTCTTTTTTTTCTCTCTCGCTCTTTCTCGAGCTTTTAGATACCGTTGGGTCGATTTTTGTCTTTGTCGCAATCTCTATCATTGCCGTGTTGTTTTTTTTTTCTATTAGGCTGGTGCGTATGAAATGTCGAATTTTAAAGTGAATATATAAAACTGTGTGACTTTATTCAAAAGCTGTTTATTTAATCAAAATATGCTCCATTTGCTTTTCTGCTGCGCTTTTCGATCGTTAACAGTATTCTCTCCAAACGCCTGGTTTATATCGCGCGCAGCTTTTGCAGCATATTTACCACGTTAATACTCGTATAAAAAAATTACACGAATATCGGTTCGATTCACATTCTTACTAAATTCAAAGCAAATAACAAAATGGAACACTTTTGGAAAACAGGGAAACGAACGTTCACGTGTAAAAAAAATTCGACATTTTATACGCGTTAATCTAATATTTTCCTACCCTTTAAATCTTCTTCTTTTAGTCTTTTCGACAGTCGAACACTTTTCGTCTCTCTCTTTCTTTCTCGCGCTTTTAAAAACCGCTGGGTTGATATTTGCCTCTGTCGCGATCTCTATCATCGCTACGTTGTTTTTTTTTTTTTTATTAGGTTGCTGTGTACGAATTGTCGGATTTTTAAGTGAATATATAAAATTGTATATCTATTGCAGCATTTTTACCACGTTAATACTCGTATAAAAAAATTACACGAATTTCGGTTCAATTCACGTCCTTACTAAATTCAAAGCAAATAACAAAATGGAACAGATTTAGGAAAATCATAGCGCAACAAAAACAGGGAAAGAAACGTTCACGTGTAAAAAAAAATCGACATTTTATACGCGTTGATCTAATATTTTCCTACCCTTTAAATCTTCTTCTTTTAGTCTTTTCGACAGTCGAATACTTTTCGTCTCTCTCTTTCTTTCTCGAGCTTTTAAAAACCGTTGGGTTGGTATTTGCTGCGTCGTTTTTTTCTGATTTCTTTCGCGAGCACGGATCCACCGTGACACGTTCCACACCGACGAAAACGTCCGCTCTTTTGATTCGCGCGGCAGAATTTTCTGGCCGACGACGATCACGTCGGGAACGAGAACGAGAGGGACAAACGGCGCGAATACGCTGCGAACTGACAAGAGGACCTTTGCGCTCGAGCTGCCCTTAATCTCGCGGTCGAATTAGCGACGATGGAGAACCAGGCGATTCCGCTCGACTCTCGAGGACGTCGTTAAAAGCGCGACGCGGAATCGGGCCTCTCTACGCGCTCTTGGGTTACGAGGATCGTGGAAGATGCTCGACGAGACCCTTTTCGATCCCGAATCCTCCCAGAGAATCTTTCCGGAATTATCGAATCGACGGAGAGTCGTTAACGAAATTTCGATCGCGTCAGAGAGAATTTTATTCGTCTCCCTTATCGCAGTCGTTTCGCGATTTTTGCGCCTTTCGTTTCCGTCGATATCCTCGAAGGATAACGCGCCTTTCGTCGTTAGGTTGTACCAAGACCCCGTTCTTATTCTCGGTGCAATTTTTCAAGAGTGCAATTCGACGAATATTTCTTTGAAACTTGTCAAGGTCGAATAACTTCGTTTAGATTCGCGTTCGAGCCGATTTCAAGCCGAAGGATTAATTTCGTGGATTAATATAATTCGTCGAACGTATTATTGAATTTTTTCGATCGCACGATCTAAAAGTTCGAAAGGGAGGGGATAAATTACTCGCATGGACTTGATGTAAAAGCGATTAGTACTTTGATCTTGTTCTTCTTCGCGGTACAATTTTTGAAGATTGCAATTCGACGAATATTTGTTTGAAATTGCTCAAGGTCGAATAACTTTGTTTAGATTTGCGTTTGGCCGATTTTAAGCCGAAGGATTAATTTCGTGGATTAGAAAAAATGCGGTTTTTTCGATCGCAGGAACTAAAAGTTCGAAAGCGAGGGGATAAATTACTCGCATCGACTTGCTATAAAAGCGATTAGTACTTTGATCTTGTTCTTCTTCGCGGTGCAATTTTTCAAGAGTGCAATTCGACGAATATTTGTTGAATAACTTTGTTTAGATTCGCGTTTGAATCGATCGCAGCACTGCGACGACTCGAATCCAAGCCGAATGATTAATTTAATAGATCGAACGTATTATTGAGTCACTTCGGAAATAATGGAGTTTTTTCAATCGCAGGAATTAAAATTTCGAAAGGGAGGGGATAAATTACTCGCATCGACTTGCTATAAAAGCGAGTAATACTTTGATTCTGTTCTTATTCTCAGTGCAATTTTTCAAGAATATAATTCGACGATAATTTATTTGTTATTCGTCAATCTGAAATAACTTTGTTGAGATTCGCGTAGAACACGATTTCGAACCGAAGAATAAATTTCATGGACTAATTTAATGCGTGGAACGTATTATCGAGTGTCTTCGGAAATAATGCGGTTCTTCCAATCGCCCGAACTAAAAGTTCGAAGGAAAAGGGCATAAATTACCCGCATTAGCTTATTAGAAACCCAGGTAGTACAAAGACCTTGTTATTTTTCTCGGTGCAATTTTTCAAGAGTGCAATTCCTCGAAGATTTATTTAAAATTCGTCAATCTTCGATAACGTCCTTTTCATTCGCCTTTGAGTCAACTTCTTAATTTTTTTTCAGCCTCATTAAATGTACACTGAGCAATCAACCGAATTCGATCGGGCCAAATTTTAACAACCTAATTTCGATAAAAATCGTTACTCGATCACCACGTAGGCGCCCTTCTTGGAGAATCTCGCGATTCGACACGAAAATTTCACGCCTTTCCGTCCACTCGTATCTCTCTCTCTCTCTCTCTCTCTCTCTCTATGTCTCTCTATCTTCGTTTTTTACCGCGATAGACGCGCATACGTGCGTATCACCGATGAAAGTAAACCGGTGAAAGTAAAACCCGAGGAATAATTGAACGATCTCCTCTCCGGGCGTCATCGTTGTCGTCATCGTGGATCGTCGACGTGCTCGTTATCGTTGTGGTCGTGTCGAAAGTCGGAATCGACCGATCCGGCGTTGGCAGAGTGATTAACGGGCGCGAGGCATTCCGTCGTGTCCGCAACGACGACGACGACGACGACGACGACGGTCGAGCAGCATCCTTTCACCGTCGTGACGAAGTCGTTTTACGAGCGTCGGTCAAGGAGCGGCACGATATCGACGCCTCGATCGCGATGTTCCGTACCGATCGAGATCGTCTTCTTGCAACCGGCTCGTCTCCGGCTCGTTCGAGCGTGCATCGAGGTTAAGCGAGCGATTCCATCGAATTTCTAGTTCAAAGGCGGCGTTTCTTGCTTTCGTTTGTGGTCCTGTGACAGCTGCTTTTTCGTTCGTTCGTTGCTTTCTTCGATTTTATCAGCTTCTACGTCGAGAAGGAATTTTACGATACAGTTGTACGGATAGCAGCTGGACTGCGGAAAGGATATTTGCATATGTGTACGCGGATGTTCGAAGATTATCAGGCACCTTTCGGGCGTGAAAGCGATCGATGCGTTGTTTCGTGTAAATTAAACGATCTATTTGCTATGGTGGAACGTCGGTTTTTCAAATTTCTCTTTTAATCGTAATAATTTGGATAATTTCTAGGCAAATGTTGCGATCAAGGTGTTGTTATATATATTTTTTGTATTGATATGATACGATGTATATGACGATGCTTATGTAAAGTATTGGTATAAATTAAGAAACCTATTTGCTAAGGTGGAACGCCATTTTAAAAAAAAATTGTGCTAATAATTCGAATAATTTTTATGCGAGTGTTGTAATGGAGGTATTGCTGGAGAACCTTTTCCATTTGTACGAATCGATGCGCTCTTTCGTGCAAATTAAATAATCTATTTGCTATAATGGAACGACCTTTTTTCAAAATTTTCCGTTAATAATAATAATTTGAATAATTTCTAGGCAACTCTAGGCTCTCTGTGTACTTTGCTCTGCCTCAAAAACCCAACAAAAATTGATACGTATTATTCCTTGTGATTGAATCGTTCCACCGATGTAGACGACGAACAGTGGATCGCATTTATGCGAAACGAAGAGAGATCGAACGCAAATGTGAATTAAATTAACCGTTTGATTGGTAGTCATTACGTTTTAAACGGGTGCAGCCGCACGCCCGTAATTTTCCTCGCGATAAATTCGGTACGTATATATCATATTCTTCCGCGTCTCTACGAGATATAAACGCGTGTTATTGCGAGAAATATTGGGTTGTTCGAAAAGTTCGTGCCGATTTTAAAGAAAATTTTTTCTTTTTTCTTGAAGATTTATTCTTTTTGAAGAAAAAAAATTAATAAATATAATCTATATAAATATGTATTATATATATATATAATAAAATATATAATAAAAAATATAATATAAATATTAGAAGAATAAATAAATTTAAAAAAAAAAACGAAAATCGGCGCAAACTTTTCGGACAACCCGATAGTATTAGGTTATGTTCCACTCATAGATTCAATTTGATCCACCTTGTAGAAGCAATGCAAACGTTCGAAGACGAAGATAAGACGAAACAGAGTTTCGGTCTTACGACATTAGAGGACAGTCTGCTCGAGGGTTCGGATCAACAACGGTAGCACGGCGGTGAGCAATTGCGTCGGTAGAATCGCGAGTTGCGGTTAGTCGAAAGACATCGAAGCTAAGTAATATTACGCGATGCTTGGTAACATTTGCCAACTATGCCGGCGGAGTATTTGTATAATATTATGGAATAAGTAGACTAGCAATTAGGGAAACCAATCTACCGCGCATTCATCTTCCCCGCATTGATTCCTGGAGTTAGGCGAATCCTATTTTAGCACGAATTTGACATGTACGAGTATTTTCGAACGCGAATGAATCATGAATTTATTTCTTTATAGATATAAATAAATATAGATAAATTGAAATAAATTTTCTGAAAATTGACGATCATCGCAATTTTGTCGCGTCGACGCGTCTAAGCTTGAAAATAACGCACGAATTTTATTATTTCTAATCACAAATCGCTATCGATTGGGATAAAGGACTCGTCGCGAAAGACGAGGCATTTTTTTATGGCTGTAATCGTTCTTACGGCTAGGTGTAGAAATTCGCACACATCGTATATAGGAAAACGTAAACATTCGAAGACGAAGATGTATAACGAAACAGAGTTTCGTACGTCATTCGAGGACAGTCTGTTGGAGGGTTCGGAGCAGCAACATTAGTTAATCGTACGAGAAGCTGCCGATGGAAAGATATCGACTCGAATAGTATTATACCGTGCTTGGTAACATTTTCGATCTGTCTGTTTTATTACGGGATAAATTTGCATCATTGCGTCACCGTTTCGTTTGCATTGATCCTTAACCTCTTAACCGGGGAATAAAGTTTTGTGAAACTCGTTTCACACTAGGAACTGTGTGATAAAAGAACTTTTGTTATATATATTTAACACATCGATTTTTTTTATTTCTGGAACAAATTTTACATTATTCAATATATAAATCGAATATTTTCGATATTCAAAGAATTGTTAGTCTTTCCGGCATGACGAAAAATGTCGTCATACCCGTTTAAGAGGTTAAAGTTCCTCTAATGTTATATTAAAAACAAATCTTTCGTATATTTTTTTGACATAAATGAATTAAATATAAATAGTATAGGATTTATAGAAGGTCGACGGCCATCGCAATTTTTTCGCGTCGACGCGACTACGCTTGAAAATAACGCAGCGATCTCTTATTTCTAATTTGGCATTAGTATCGATATCTAGGATAAGGGAGTCGTCGAAAAGGACCAGGCACTTTTTATGGCCTCAATGATTCTTATGGCTGTAATCATTCTTATGGCCATAACGATTCTTACGGCTATAATGATTCTTATGGCTATAACGATTTTTACGGCTGTAATGATTCTTATGGCTAGGTATAGGAATTTGCGTACATCGTAAATAGAAAAACGTAAACATGCGAAGACGAAGATGCATGACGAAACGGAGTCTCGGTCGCACGCCATTCGAAGACAGGCTGTTGGAGGGCTCGGATCAAGAGGAGCGCGATACTGTTTGCGACGACGTCAGTTAATTTTACGAGAAGCTTCCGATGACAAAAGATTAAGAGAACAAGAGAATAGGAAAATAAGAGAAGATCACGCAATAAATTTGTATTATTGCGCCTTCGTTTCCCCTCCATTAATTCCTGGAGTTCCTCGAATCCTATATTTAAAACAAATTTTACACATATATTTCAACGTAAGTGTACTATAAGTTGTAGAATTTCCAGAAGATCGACGACCATATAATATTCTTTTATCGACGCGATTACGTTTGAGAATACTATCGTATTAGTATTAGTCTCGATGTATAAGCTAAAGGTCTTAACCCATTATCCGCCAATGTCCCATTTTTGGGACATATTGTCGAATTTCAAATTCGAAGTTGGTTAGTACGAATATCACAGAATTATATGGTTTAAGGGCTGGTATAAATATATCGATAAATTAATCTGCGTTGAATTAATGACTCGACTTTTACGCGAATCGTTTATTGACGAGTAATAAAAGGGAGTAATGGCGCATCCGCTGATTATTGAACGTATTGTTGAATTTTCGAATTCGTCGTTGGGAGAATGGGAAGATCGATATTCGTTGGGGCAGTCTTCCCTAGAATTTAACAGTATTTAATTCCTTCTTTGACGCAATTCAGCATCGCGAAAGTAACGCGTTTTACGCAACGTTACTATTGAAATTATTTCTCCGCGAAAGTTAATTCGTTTGAAAACCATGGAATTCAGCAACGCTTCGTAGACTCGTTACGTTATCTTTCGTAGGCTAGCTCGATGGAAAAAGCGATTGTGTCGAAATACAATTTTTTAATCTCCTTTATGTACAAACGTTTCACGATAAATATGAAAATTACACACTTTTACGTAACGCAACATCCATATGTATGCACTGACAGCCGTATCGCGGAATTGTTTCGTATTCCAGCGACAGATAATTTTGCATTAGCGTTCTAAAATCGGTTATCGATGTTTTCTGCGTAGTTACAGAATTTTTCTACCGAAAGTCGGAGTTTCGATGATTCGCGCCGTTTCTGGGATATTCATAGGAAACGCATATTCCGTGTTTTACTCTATGGGGCGCGGGATTTTAGAAAATAAACTAGACCCATGTTGCATGGAAATTTTATTTCTTTTTAAATTAAACAAAATTTGTTTACTTTTAATAATAAGTATATATATTAAGTATTAATAATAAAAATAATTATAATTAAATTCAGTTTTTTGTTATAGGGTGGGACTCAAATAATTCCACTTTGTCCCAAAGAGTTAGAGCCCGTCACGCACGAATAGGAAAACCATCGGAAATGTCAGGATCAATTTTTTCGATCGACAGAAAAACTACACTTGCAATGTCGCGTTATCGCTCCGAAATCGGCTATCGATGTTTTTCACGTAGTTTCGGAATTTTTCCACTGGAAGTCGGAATTCCTCAAACTCGTTTGATACAGTGGTTCGCATCTTTCACAAAAAACACATATTTCACGTTTAAACCGCGTCACGTACGACGAGACTCAAAATCATCGTAAATGTCGGCATCGATTTTTTCGCGACAGACAGAAA
>JAITYT010000142.1:651848-664039 GCA_025433975.1 Liostenogaster flavolineata
TCCTAATTCAAACCCTTCGTTTGAACTCTTCAATTCAATTCTTCATTCGAACTCTACTTTTCAATCCTTAATTCGAGCCCTGCATTCGCAACCTTCATCCGAACTCTTCATTTGAACTCTTCATTTGAATTCTTCATTCGAACTCTACTTTTGAACCCATAATTCGAACCCTGCACCCGTTGAAATTTTTCTTTCGACACGAGGCGACGTTTTTCCGAAATCTCTCGTCCGCCGCACGAGGAGATCCAATCGATTTCGTTTTATCGAACGGTTTATTCGCGGTCCTTCGCAGCAATGCGAGAAATATCCTAGGACGAAACGCGCGTAATTGCCCGCGCGCTCTCCTTTACTCCTTCGATACTCGGAGCGCCGCGGCGGAGCTCGTCGAAACGAGACGTCGAAATCTTATCGCCCCGAGGATCGTCGTTTTATACTCGAACGAGACTTTTATGCCGCGATATAAAAGATCGCTGAGAGGAAGTGCACCTTATTACGCGATATTTCAGTGGTATCGTCAGATTTTCTCCAAGAAGAGCAGAAAAACAAGAAGCTACCGAACGCCTAGGAAAGGAGAGGGATCAGCTGAGCAACAAAGAAAGATAGCCAAAGAGTGAGAGAAAGAGAATATATATATATATATATAGAGACAGAGAGAGAGAGAGAGAGAGAGAGAGAGAGAGAGAGAGAGAGAGGAAGACGGTAAATCTCGGCACGAGTTCATCGAGATCTCGAAAGAGACCTGCCTTGGAAGAAAATTATCTTCTCGCCCGAGACGTTTTCAACGAGGCGCTGCCGCGGTTGGATATCGCGTGGAAAACTCTCAAGTTGAACGATCGCGATTCCGCATAACGACTCTAGCTCGTGATCGTGACCTCGTTAAACCCGTCATAATTTTCTCCGATCGTTGATCTTCTCTAATTTATAATATCTACGAAACGTTGTCCTTATCATCGAATGGTGGCTAGCTGTACGATTTCTTCACGTCGATCTCTCACGCTCTAGATAGGCCTGGCTGCGTTTTACAAACTGTACAACTCGAGATATTTAGATGTTAGAAGTTCTTTGCCCAGTTTCTCCGTGTTCTTCTCCATTGTTTCTCTATCTCTTCGTCGTTACGTCGCGCTTTACGACATCGTTGTTCTAATCGTCTCTCGATGACGTCACCATCCCGATCTGTCCTTGACGACACTATTCTAATCATCTTTCGATGCACGTCTCATTCCAATTTTTCTTTGATGACAGGATTCTGTTCATCTCTCGATGGCAACATTCTGATAATCTCTAGCTGACGTCATCATCCCGATCTTTTTTTTAACGATAGGATTCTGATCATCTTTTGACGACGTCATCATCATGATCTTTCTTTAATGGCAGGATTCTGATCATTTCTTGATGGCGACGTTCTGATAATCTCTAGCAGACGTCATCATCTCGATCTTTTTTGGGTGCCAGGATTCTATTTATCTCTTGATGACGTCATCGTCCCAATTTTTTCTCGATGGCACCATTCTGATAATCTCTAGCTAACGTCATCATCCCGATCTTTCTTTGATGACGTCATAATCCCGATATTTCCTTGACGACACAATTCCGATCGTCCCTTGACGACACTTTCCATCGTTCGTTAACGGGTCCCTTTGTAGAGCGAAGAACTTTGAACAAAGTAGCGCAATGAAGTCGTCTCTTTATTAGAAAGGCTGATTCGATCGAATTCCCGAGTTTCGTTCTTTACTCGTTACGTTTCTCGCGCGTAACACCGATTTATTCTGAAAATAGAACCGAGAATTTCGCCGACAAATTCTCCTCCTTTACAAAACAATCCTCTCACTTTGCCTCCTAAACGAAAACGACTTTGTCGTTACGTCATAGGCGTCTGATTCGCGTCCATAATTATTACTCTTAATCTCGTTATCGATCCGCCAACTGTCAGGTCTACCAGAAAATTCCGTCACATAATTTCATCTCAAGTTGAACATTTTTCAGTGTCGACCATTGCGTTTCTACTTATGTGCTTGGCGTACGCACAAAGAAGTAATTAATTTAGATTAAAATTCTAATGCTCGGTAAACTAAAATTAATCCATCTAAAATAAATCAGTTTCTTTTAGTTAAAGAACGACAGAACTTTCCGGTAGACCTAACACTTTCATCTTAGGGTGCAATTATTGTATTTGGCGTCAGCCTCCGAAAGAGTTTCGAATTCCCGCGTTCGCGTCTGCCCTCGGTTTGTGTATTTTTCGTAGATCGGTCGTAACTTCCGTCGAATAATTTTCAACGACTCATCGTTCCAACGAGAAATTCTTCGAAATCCTTGAAGGAATTGGAGGAACGAGTCGCGCGAATTCGCAAACTTTCCGACTACGACGAAACCGTCCTGGCTTCTTGCTTTCGAAATTAATAAAAATGCAAAGGAGCGAGACGACGCGAAAGGTCAACCTCTTTTTAATGGAGGATCCTTTCCGTCCTTTCGAGAACTGGCTCATTTCCCGTTGCTCGAGAGCACGCGTGCCTCCTTGCTTATGTCAGTTCTCCTCGCATAACGAGTCGATCGCTGGTGAAAGGTACGAAGACGGATGCTCCGCGATTCGACCAGGTGCGAACCTAGCCATCGCGTTGCCCGCTCGAAGATTTTGCCAAGCCATCGGCTTGGAGGAGGTATTTAGCGAAGGTTGCTAGCTCGTTTTTCCTCGCCTTGTTCGGCCGCGTCGTTTAAAATTCCGAATTAATCCAGGATCCTTAATCGATCATCGATTTAATCCAGGTGCTTATTTCTCGATGGTTCGCTCGTTCGTTCGTGAGATTAACATTTTCGCCGATTTTTAATTTCGTGTCTGAAATTTAGTCGGCCTACAGCCTTGTGCTTTGCTTCTATGCAATTTTTTGCCATTAACGTGTCGATTGATTAGTTTTTGGTTAAATCACACTTCTATGTGCTCCATCAATTAACAGATGATATAATTATCGTTGTTATAATTATTTCTATCTCTCTTGGTATAATTACTCTTTGATCTTATTTTTCAGCAGGACGCATATACGCGGCATTATGCAGAAAATTAATTTTTAAGAATGGGTTTGATGTTAAATCGAAAGCATCGATAGTGAGCACGTTGACTGTCAAGTCATTCATGGGATGAGTGATATGTGTATAAACTTTTCACCAATTTCCATCGCCTATCATTTGGCAACCATTTTATTTTCTCACGTTAAATGTAGATATATATATCTAATGACAACTTTAGGGAATTTGTTAATATTTTGGCAGTCGAAGTGCTGACGCTACCGAAATGCGTTTTCATGGTTTTTCCTGATTAATTTCAGCCTAGACATTGCATGATTTTAAATAGCAAACATAGATAGTTTGATTATATATGGAGGTTGATCACGGAGCAAGTTAAAAATTGGGTGATGTTAAATCGAAACCATTAATAATTTGACTATACGTAGAAGTTGATCACGGAGCGTGTTAAAAACTGTATGATGTTAAATCGAAACCATTGATAGTTCGACTATTCGTAAAAGCTTATCACAGAACAAATTAAAAATTGCGTGATGTTAAATCGAAATCATCAATAGTTCGACTATACGTAGAAGTTGATTACGGAGCGTGTTAAAAACTGTATGATGTCAAATCGAAATTATCGATATTTCGACTATACGTGAAAGCTTATCACGGAGCAAGTTAAAAATTGTATGACGTTAAATCGAAACTACTAATAGTTCGACTAAACGTAAAAGCTGATCACGGAGCTCGTCTTTCGATTAGAATCGTCTTGGAACGCGTTAGTCGAAGTTCGTTCACCTAGGAAACGCGATAATGGACGAACGATCGCGCCCAACGACGCGTTTAACGCTATCGAAATGCGTTTTAGCGGTACTTGCCGCTTTACCCTCGCGGCTCGCGCGTGATCGAGTTCGAGAACGCGCCTCTTCGTAGATGCGTAGACTCCCTGGCGGAACGGGCGAAACTGCCTCGATTTTCTCTCGACATTTAGGATGAATCGCGTTCCTACGCTCGGAAGACGAACTCTTTAATCAAGCCGCGTTCAATCGACGATCGCGGCGCTGCCACGAGAAATCGTGGATCGATTAAAGCCGAGGAAAGAAAGGAAATAAGAGTGGCGAGGAACGCGAGTAGAGAGAGGATGAGGAACGAAGAGAGTCGGCCGATCGACGAGTGATTTATGGGTTCGCGGCTAAGGCGAAGATACGCTCGAGAGTCTGAGTTTGCCGTTGCAAGGCGCCAAAGACGAAAAAGAAATCGGATTTCGCGTGAGTTCTTTCCTCCTTTCTGTTTTTCGTAAATCTTTGTGCGAGATTAACGCCTTGGACTTTCAAACCGGGACGAATCGCTGGAAGAAGGAGGCTTTTGTGGAATAAGATGCTCGTAAGAGCCGTAGAACGATCAGAAAAATCGTTTTTAAAAATAATTTGTCTCGAGCGATCTCGCGGCATCGTCTTTAATTTTTTTTTATCCTTTTGCTAATCTTTTTGTAGAATCATTGCGTTGGACTTTCAAACTGGCGTGAATAGCTAAAAGGAGGCTTTTGTTGAACAAGATGTTCGCAAGAGCCGTAGAACGATCAGAGAAATCGTTTTTAAAAAGAATTTGTCTCGAGCGATCTCGCGGCATCGTCTTTAATTTTTTTATAATTTTTTACAAACTTCTTTGTAGAATCATTGCGTTGGACTTTCAAACTGGCGTGAATAGCTGAGAGAAGGCTTTTGTCGAGCAAAATGTTCGTAAGAGTCGAAGTACCATAAGAAAAATCGTTTTTAAAGAGAATTTGTCTCGACCAATTTCACGAAATCGTCTTTCATTTCTTACATTTTTTTTATTCTTTTTTCACTCAGTTTCGTACTTCGACACCAACAGAGATTCGATAAGCCAGCCATCGCTGTACCATAATACTCAATTTCTAATTGTACCTTATAAACGGCTCCAATGATTTTCTAGGACATCTGTCGTAAATGATTCGGCATCGGTCTCCTGCCATTGTTTTCGCTATAAAGCATTGTTTTAACTTAATGTTTAGTTAAAGAGTCGTTATAAAGCAATTGTTTTATTTTTATTTATATATATATATATATTTATTGTAATATTTATAATTACATAAATAAATATATATATATATATTATATATAAATTATTTATTAAAATAAAATTGTTTTAATTATAAAGCAGCAGAGATCGACGAACCGCAGCTGTTCGACTCCAAATTGAAAGCAAGACGCTTGCAAAAAATTGCAAGATGATCGCGACACCTCGCCATAAAAAGTATCGGACTGGCAGAAAGGCGGATCGATGCACGCACTTTTGCATACTTCATCGCGTGGCGCGGTGTCAGGCTGCCCCACTTTCGAAGGCATCGCCTACGACCTAGTTCAAGCGCGAACTTCGCTTAACGATAAGAAATTCGAACTAGGGTTCGACTCCTTTCACGCGCACCTCGACACCAGCACCGCAAGGTCTCGCGAGCTTTCGTTCGGTTGGTTGGGATCTTTCGTTTTTCGTTCATGGACTCCGACGATCAAGCGACGGCTAGCGTCTGTTACTCGATGCCTCGCCAAGCTTTCCCGAAGTCCAACTTTCGAGTTGGACTCATCGCGGGACTCGATTCCGTCTCGCGTCGTAGCTTAACGAATTTACGCCAACCCGTCGAACTTTAGGCGAAACTTTCTCCGCGACACGCGTCATTCGAGCCTCGTACGTGGCCAAGCGGCGGTTCGCCCACTGATCTCGTGCTAAACGATCGACCAAGCGAACGTATGGTCTTTAATTAGCGCTGGCTTACGGGTTCGTTCGTTCGCGAGACGTCGAGTTAATGTCAATGGCACCGAGCTGATCATGCGGACAAGTCGATCGTTCTCCTCACTTTTTTCTGGTTTTAACGTTATTTACTAACGTAATTTTTGGTAACTTTGATATTATTTAATGAGTTGTAATTTATCGTAATAATTTTTATAGGCGAAGAGACTTTTTGAATCGCGTATGGGATGTCAACGCTTTGAGAAACCATGGTGAAGTCAATTGTTTCTACTCGTTCGCTTCCGCTTACGCCTATTTTTCTATTGGCTTGTTCGAAAAGTCTCCGCTGGTCCTCGATCGAGTTCGCGTCGTTTCTCACTGTTTTTTTTTGTTATATTTTTAGATACAATATTTATAATATTTTTTGGTGAAAGGGACTTTCCAAAAGCATAGATGATATCAACGCTTTGAAAAATCACAGCCAAGTCAACTGTTTCTCTATTGGCTTGTTCGAAAAGTCTCCGCTGGTCCTCGATTGAGTTCGCGTCGTTTTTCACTGTTTTTTTTATTATATTTTTAGATACAGTATTTATAATATTTTTCTCGGTGAAAGGGACTTTCCAAACATTCCAATAGATATCAACGCTCCGTAAAAGCACGGCTCAAAAAAAGTTAGAAGTTCGCGTCGCGGGTAAATCGATCTTTTTTCCCCAATTTCTAGGTCGCCATTTGTCTTTGTTCGAACACCTTCGCATTTTCCGAAAGTGTCGTAAATCGAAGTGACGACGACGAACGAAAGGACGCGTTTTCCAAGGTGTTTCACAGGTGGGAATTTTAGCACCGCGAGTGTCTCCTTCGCCGTGGCGTTCCACTAATAAACGCAGGGAGATCGCGACGGTTAATCTTTGTCGTGGGACGCGATGCCGCGCGTAGCAATTACCCGCTCGAATTTACCTCGACGAAACGGAAGTCCGTGAGCGTGCCCGCGAAACCGTGGATCGATCTCGCGGCAGCATCGTACGATAAACCGTAAATTACGTCGACGAGGCGAAGAAAGGGACGCGCGGTACGCGAGCTACGACGAAACTGGTGATGTAAATCACGCTGGGCGTGGATGAGCATCCTCCTCGGCCCATTTACTATTTCTCGCTTAGAATTTCGTTAAGTTGTCATTTCTGGTGCTCGTCCCGCGCTACGAACGCAAACAGTCTGTTGATAGGAGGCAGCGCGTTCTTAGTGCTTCCCTCGAATCGAATAGGGCGTGTCGAGTTCTGGAATTTGTGGGATTTTTTTGGGATTTTTACCGAGTTCCGATATCTGTCGATAGGAATCGAAAAGTGTTCGATAACTAATATTTGTGTCGCTTATTTATTTATTTATGTATTTATTCATTTATTTATTTATTTTTCCCTCTTGTTTGACGCATAATGAGAATTTGTCATTCGAGACGCTCATCTCATAGGACAAACGCAAACAGTCTGTTGATAGGAGGCAGTACGTTTTTGGCGTTTTCCTCGAATCGAATAGGACGAGTCGAGTCCTGGGATCTTCAGGAATTTTTTCGATTTTTACCGAGATTCGAAGTCAGACGATAGGAATTTAAAGGTGTGTAATTACGGATATTTATGTCGCTTATGTATTTACTCGTGTATTTATTTATTTTTTTCTCCCGTTTGATATATACATATGTTACGAACGCATAATAAAAATTTGTCGTTCGAGGTGCTCGTCTCATACGAGTGTTTCCTTCGAATCGAATAGGAGTTCCGGGATTTTTGGGAATTTTTTTGATTTTTACCGATATCCGGAGTCTGGCGATAGGCATTTAAAGGTGTGCAGCAACGAATATTTATTTTGTTTATTTATTTATATTTCGTCGTTTATTAATTTTATTCTTCCTTCTGTCGAAGTGGGAGACATCTGTTGCGTTTACGACTTAGTCTATATTCTAACTCTGAAGATTCTTCGATGAACCTCGAGTGAGCCAACTTGGCCTGACTGTTTTCTTCGGACTGATAACTTCGATGGAGTTTATTTTCAATTTTATTTGCAGATAACAAATAATTTAAAAAAAATTAATTCAAAATAAAAAATTAAGCGATTAATAAAATTATTGAATTAAAGGAGGACTGCGAAGTCTTCTCCTCGTCCTTCGCCCTCCTCGAGCCCTTCCAAACGAGATTCGCGTTATTTCGAGGGAAAAATGGCTCCGGCTAAAATATAAAAAATATAATACAAACAAATAAAAAAGATATCGCGAGCCAGGGGAAAATCTGCGAACCGTCGCGCATCTCGAGTACTCTCCTTCGTTCGGTAGCCAGCTGTGCGAACTATTCGCGGAGGCTCGAAACTTGTCGCGCCTCGCGAACCCCCTCAACTATTCCAGCGATGTTCGACGCCGCTTTAAAACGGCCGACGCTATCGAGGGCGTCGCGACGCTTCGACCGGCGTCGCGATCCTGCGCGATCATTACCGACGACCTCCGCGACATCTCATTATATCCCGCTTTGTTCCGCGTCGTATTGTGCGTCGATCCGCCCCTAACTTCGTCCCTCCGATTTTTTCCCCACTCTTCCTCCGTCCTTGCGTACTCCGCCGATCGGTCGTCCGCTCTTCCATCCTGTCCGCAGTTCCTTCGAAGACCACGAACGACCATCTCGATCCAACTTGCAAATTTTTGCCAATTTTCTATTGGCATAAAAATTGTCGATTGCTATAAAAAAAAATCGTATGTCCAAGCGCGGGTATTTTTTTCCGTTTCTCTATATTTTCTTTCTTTTTTCTTTATTTCTTTTTCAGAACGATACTTACTCTTTCTTTTGAGCGACGTCAATCGCGAGGACGCTGATTTTCTCAAGGATTTTTTAACCCTTCGAATCGAACATTTATTTATTAAAAAGATCTTAAATACTAATCAACGAAATAATTTCCATCATTTTCTAACACTTTTTGCCAGCGCGAAGGCAGTCGTTCGAATCCCTTTTCAAAAAATCTTTGAAATAAAATACGAAAAAAGTTTTAAAAATCGAAGAAATTTTCATTACCTTCCGATAGACCTGATAAATTCTGAGGTCCTATTCGCGGTATTTAATACTCTACAATACTCTATAATGGACTCCTGTTTACGTCTTCCATCCTTCGATCGAAAGCTATCGCCGTGGAAGATCGAGATAAACGCTACAGGCTTTTTATCCTTCCGCTTTGCGACCATAATTCTCTAGCGAAATTTCGAAACACGCTCTCCGTATCTCGACTTCGTTTTTTTTTTGCTTCTTTCGAAAGATTTTTTTTCCAGATAACCGCGAAGTTCCAGCGGCAAAAATTGCGATAATATTATTTTATATATACTTACGTGTAATATTACTTTGTACGAATGCTTATTACGTTCTCTTTGTTCGTATCGGTGCGCGAAATTGGCTGGAGTTCGATCAAATCGATTACGACGTACTTCGTTCGGTCCGAGTGGAATCGTTAATTATTACGCGCTCGTCTTTTCGCATTCGAAATTGTTGGCAGAGCCGTTAGTTTCTGACGGTAAAGGTAATTTTTATGGAGAAACGAATTGCCGACGAGCGCATACGGATGGACGTTTTTACGCGGCGCGTACGTATTCGCGCGTAAAGAATATTTATCGCAGTACGATCGCTTCGATATTCACTCGCGGGAACGACGAAGAAGCGATCTACGGAACGTTCACCGATATACGCTTGACGTTTAAAAAAGGTATGTCTAAAATTTGCCGGGAGCAATTTCGTTTTTATTCTTTCTCTCTCGTACTTTTTCAGTTTATCGAGATCCCATATTGCGGTGGACGAGAGTGCGTGTCTCTTATTTTCCGTTACTTTAAAATTCTTTCGAGTTTTATTAAAGCCAGCAACGACGAGTTTTCTTACGAACTTGGATGATTAAAACTCGTGGAAGGCCAGACTGTTGTTTTTTGAAACGCGTCTGCAATTTTGCGCTCGCACGATCGAACGCCGACGCCATCGTGGAATATATACGCTTGCACGGGTCTATCGACATACGAGCCCATAATTATGAAAGTGGTCTAAGTCAAATTCTAGATTAAGATGTTGCATCGTGTAAAAATATTTTTTAATTTATTCAAATGCAAATTATTAAATATATTATTATATATAGTATATAAATAATTATGAATTATTCGTTCAACGCTGTTTTATTATCTTTATTATCATTATGGTAAAACTATCCAAATGAATTTGTTCCTCGCTAACGATTCTCCATTTTTTTAAATATTTAATTACCACCTATTATTTTTGAAGGAACGTATAAATTATGTTACGTAAATTAAAATGGCTTGAAAAGTTGCTTACGATAAAGAAAAATAGATATTTTTAATTTACTTTCAATTATTATAACTTTTAAACCTTTAATTTATAAACCTTATAGTTTTTTAAAATAAAATTTTATTTATCTTTATTATTATTATATTAAAACTGTCCAAATGAATTTGTTCCTCCCTATCGATTCTCCATTTTTTAAAATATTTAATTACCACTTATTATTATCGCAGGAACGTGTAAATTACGTTAAGTAAATTAAAAAGGTTGCTTAAAATAAAGAAAAAATTGATATTTATAATTTACTTGCAATTATTCTAATTTTTAAACCTTAAGATCAATATCGAATCTCCGAGTGCTGTTTTGAGCGTTAGTTCGTGGACGATCAGTCGTAGCGACTGACACGCGAAAACAATTGTCATCCCGCGCTGTTCGACGCTCCGCAAAGGCGGAATTGATCGCTCGAATGGCCGTGCTCGCGTGTTCGCTTCCCGAGAAAGATTTATTTTTTTTTCTTTTTTCTTTTTTTCTCGCCCCAGCTCCTTTATTTTCCTATTTTCCACGTTTCTTCGAGCACTCTCCTTTTCCACCGACTCCGTTGCAGGTCTCGCTTTCACTTACCTCTTTCGCCTCGTGTCTCAGCCTCGCCAATAGGTCGGAATGCAATTAACAAAGTTTCGATCCCTCCGACGTCGGACGGCTTGACGCTAATTGCCATTATCAGATAAGCGTGCGCCTCCTCGCGACGCGTTTCAAGCTCTTCGCCGATAAAATTCCTCGATTAATTTGAAAAGAAAATGAGAATTCGCCCAGGAGCGAAAATAAAATCCTCCGGTGAACGAGCGCAATTGGAGGAACGCATCGTCGTACTTTTACTCCCTCAGCGTGTAGCGAACGTTAATTTTCTTTCGAGCTTTCTTCCCTCTCTCGACGTTAGCCCGATTTTCTTTTCCTATTATATTTTATTTTAGCTTTTATTTCCATTTATTTCGAACCGACGATAATTGGACTTTAACGCGTGGCGACACGGCTGCATCACGGTTCAAACAGACGCGATTGGTTTGGGTTGTTGGAAAAGTCGTTTCGTTTTTTGCCCAACAGTTTTTCATAAAAAGAACATTAAAAAACATTATAAAACAACGTTTTATCGTTAGAAAAAAAAACGAAATGACATTACGAACAACCTAATAGTAATCGAAATATTAAACGGTCTTAATAATTCGAGAGTTGGTTTCTAGAAGAACCCTCTATCTAGAAGAAGTGATAAAATTAACAAGTTTTCTCTACAAAATGGCGTTTAATTCATTTTATTTGGCCTACTTGTTACGAAGTAGTAACTATTTACTTTTAACACATTCCCATTGGTCACCCTGTATTCAGGGTTCGGTGAGTACTGCTTTCGAAGTAGATCGTTTTTATTTTATTGCTCGCAACGATATCTCGTAACAATCCGTTTGTTTGGAACAGGACGCGAGGGACGCGAGAAGGGAAAGGAGATTCGATGGAACAGATTGTCGCGAGTTGGTCCTTCTTCGTTCGGAGCTTTAATCGCGACGCGGAAGAAACGCGATACTTTCGGCGTATAACGAAACTTTTCCCTTCGAGCTTTTCTCTCACAGCGTGCCGCGAACGTTAGCCCAGATTTTTTTTCTATTTCGAGCTGACGATAACTGGATCTTCACGAAACACGCGTAGACACGTGGTGTTTATCACGTTGAGCGTTTATCAGATGTCGTTCCTTGAGGACTGACAGTTCCAAAATTACAAAATAAAAGTAGCATCTTTAATGTCATTTATCGAAACACTCTAAACAAAAATATGGTTTGGTTTTGCACGTATTACAAAACGACTTCTTTAGTCAAATTTTTGATTGTCTTTTGTTCTAACATCTCGAAGAACATCTTCTGATTTTGTGAACGTTTCTTCCTTTTTTGTGTAATTGTTGAACGATTCTTTTTTTAATATTCATAGGAATTTGCTCATCCGTTATCGATCGCCTTTTACAAATACCCCACTATCATCGCATTCATTTCACACGGCTATACTGACACCAGGCTCTACTCTAACTTATCTTCTAACTTAGCCTCTAACTTATCCTACGCGATTGCCCTAAACAGAGACAGAGGAGAGAGAGAGAGAGAGAGA
>JAITYT010000142.1:710085-723299 GCA_025433975.1 Liostenogaster flavolineata
AAGTTGCTAAGATCGAAATGGGTCACGCAGCGACTTACTTTAAATTGTGGAGATCTTCCGTTCGCTTGGCTAAGTGTTGACGGTTACGATAGGATTGGACACTCACCGATTGGATTCCAAGCGAATATCTTGGTAATTGTTGTCACCTGGTAGGTTGATAACCAGCGAAGGAATCCTTCGCCTTCGAATCGATTGAGTAAAAATCCTAAGTAAGAAACATTAGATCTATAATCCTCCTTTTTTCTTTAATCGACGCAGAGTCGAGGCAAGCGTTATCCTTGCATTTGAAAGGATTCTCCTCTATCTCATGATTTTATAAATAGAATATGAAATATCCGGAGCTGCCTAAGGCGTGTAGAATTTTCAGGCGGGTTCCTCGAATCGAGTTAACCAGTAGTGGAGCCAGTGGAACGGAGTACGACGCGGTTAAAAATTCATTCGCTCGAGTCTAGCGCGATCTTTCCATCGTCGCCGATGACATCGGCGAGATAACCTTCGCCGAGCGATATGAATTACGACGGGGTTGCCAGTCGTTTCGCGGTATTCATAGAATATTCAAACGAGAGAAAGTAATTACGATAAAAGTGAAGTACGCCCGTGTGATAAGATCCCGAACTTCCCAGACGGATGTATTCGTTTGAGAAGATTCCGCTTAAATCGTGGTAGCAGGATATCCTTCCAATCCTTGCAATTCAATCGATGAGTATCCAATCCTATCGTAACTGTTAACACTTAGCCAAGCGAACGGGAGATCTCCCCAATTTAAAGTAAGTCGCTGCGTGACCCATTTCGATCTTAGCAACGCGTTCCTTTATTGCCGTTTTCATTGGTCATCAGTAATCTTGACCTAGAATCGTTGGCAACTACTCGCCAACTCTTTCTGCCTTTATAAAACGCGATACATGATACAAAACAATATAACAAAATCAATCGATGAGTATCCAATCCTGTCGTAACTGTTAACACCTAGCCAAGCGAACGGGAGATCTCCCCAATTTAAAGTAAGTCGCTGCGTGACCCATTTTGATCTTAGAACCGCGTTCCTTTATTGCCGTTTTCATAGGTCATCAGTAATCTTGACCTAGAATCGTTGGCAACTAGTCGCTAGCTCTTTCTGCCTTTATAAAACACGATACATGATACAAAACAATATAACAAAATCAATCGATATTTATTACGTCGACGATTCTTAACTCCATCGAAGGCGTCCGTTTCAGTGTCGTCGATATTCGTCGTTACCTCGAAGAGTCCCATAAATTATCATCGTCGTTGATATCGTCGATAAAAGTCGACGTGGAGATGCGAGAGGTTAGTCTTTTTTCTAAGCTTCAAGGTATAACGAAAAACTTGCAAAGTTTGATATTCTTAGAATATTTTGTAACCCTGTGGGTACAACCTCAAAATAATCTGATCGTATTCCGAGGAGACGACATCAAAGGAGAAGTATGGAAAGTTAGGTAAGATCGAAGAATCCAAGAATGATTGGTCAGAATTGAAAATTTCTACATTTATCACATTCGAGCCCAGGTAAACCCATTCGTGATGCAACAGAGGGATTGGCGACGCACTGACGATGCTTTACTCATTTCCCTCTCTCCTCCCTTCTTCCTCTAGGTCCCGTAGAACCGATCAACGCTTTCGATTGTCCCAGAATACCGAGATTCTCTTGGAAATGCCGTCCTTCCCACGCTATTATTACACTAACGAAGGCCATTTCCGGGAGCGAGTGCGCCGTTCGTTGATCAGCCAATGAGAAAGGCGGCTTTATTCGGTGACGTCGTCGATTCTCGACCAATTTGCCTAATGTATGCGAATTGTCTGGCGTTTCGAGCCATCATCGCGGATCTCTCATCGAAGCTAAGATTTTCTCGACTTTTCCTCCGTTCGAGTGTCCTCTTTTTTGGTTATTTCTTGAAGTTGATTCGCGTTAACTCTCAGAATTTTCCTTCCTATCTTCCTTCCTTTCAAGATCGTTTCGAGACGTGTCCTGACCCTTTTGATTTAGCAAAATAAGAATAAAAATCAAAAAGCTCTTCTTTTTAGGTCGGCAAGCTAAAAAGAATAGGATCGGCCCTGGCATCTATTCCTCAATGGTGGTCTGTTAATTCCAGTCCGCGAATTTCTCATCGAAAAAAAATGTCGTCGATTTTCTCTCCCTTCGAGAGTCGCCATTTTTGTCATTTCTTGGCGTTGATTCGCTTTAACTCTCAGGATTTTTCTTTCCTTTTTCAAGATCGTTTCGAAACGTTCCCTGACCCTTTCGGTTTAGCGAAATGAGAATAAAAATCAAAAAGCTTCCCTTTTTAGGCAGGCAAGCTAAAAAGAATAGGATCGATCCTGGCGTCTTCGTACTGGCGTCTATTCCGCGACGGTGATCTGGCATTTCGCCCGAAACGCTTTCTTCGTCGAATCGAAGCGAGAGAAAGTACGAACGGACTAGTCTCCGCCTCTCGATGCGCGGATATACTCTCTGTTTACTTATTTAAATATATTTTTCTTCGAGAGATGCGATGCGAAAGGAAGAACGGCGCGCGCGTTACTCTCTCAGGATATTTCCGTGGAAACGAGATCGACTAAAAGGCCGGCGGAGGCTTTCATCACGGCGCGATCCTTTCAGGAGGAACGCGGAGGACCGCGTGTATTTCGATGGAGCGTGGCAACTGCCTCGCCGCCGCCTTTACCTTGGAAAAATAAATCGAGCAATCCGACGATATTTCGAAATATACTTCCGAGAAGTGGCGCAGTACCCGATACTCCCAGTTGAAATTTTATTTTCTCCTTATCGACGAAACATGGCCGATCGTGACGGCACGAAATTCCATCAAAATTTCACGGGAGCGTACCGCCTTCCTGGCCTCTGTTTAACACTAAAACTACCGAAAAAAAAACGAAGCCGTTTCTACAAAAGTCAGTCTTCGAAATAACGTAAAAACAGAATATTTATGACTGTCTCATCAAAAGAGGTTAAGGTTACGGAATTAGAACTATTTAACATCAACTATTAACAATTTTACAATATAATTACGATAATAACATTTATAATAATACTAACAAGTACAAACGGAATATTCGGAAACAAAAATAATAATATGAGAAGTACATTATAATTACAAGTGTAATGGAATCTGAAATAGAATAAGAAATGATTATTAACCATTCTAATAACACAGTTACGATAACAACATCTATAACAATACTAACAAGTACAAACGGAAAATTTAAAAACAAAGATAATAAAATAAATTTACGCTAAAGTAAATATGAGAGGTATATTACAATTACAAGTTTAATGGAATCTGAAATAGAAATAAAAATAATCCTAAATAATTATTTTTAATATAACATGTTAAATTAATTATTATATACTTAGTTATGGTTCGCCACATTTCTTACGAAATTAGTTTATCTTTAAAGAAAATAACGTTGGATTCCCGTCGGACTTTCAAGAACGATACGTTCGGTCTCGTCGCGTCTGGCGACTGGATCGACGACATCGTTCGTGTTCGAACGCGGAATGGCGTCGCTCGCTCTTTCGTTCGTTCTAAAATCTCGGATCATTTCGATTATGCGACCGGAGCGTTTCCGACGATCCGATTGGTCCGATAATCGCGTATCACGCGCGACACATTCGAACGCGACGACAAATACCGTGCAGAGGCCCTCGAAGGAATTACCACGTTCCAATATTGACGCGCTTCGACGTACGCACGCACGCACGCTCCTTTTCGACTCGATTTTGCCACGATAACTCGCCTTATTATCGTTCCACGATCGATGAAACGATATTCGACGAGTCGACTAGATTTTGCCACGACAGAAAGTTTGCGACTGGCAGAAAGTTCCTTTTCATTTTTCCTCGCTTCCTTCCATTAACGCGTTCACGCCGGCCTTGCAATTCGTGTTTCTCTTTTTAGTGGCGGTTACTATTTTACTTTAATTTTAATAACTTTCTTTAAATTAAAATTAATAAATAATTTTAATCAAAGTGAAAATTTTCCGTTATTTTGACCCCTGGCCTACCGTGGGCGCCTATAAGTGCTTATCCCATCGCGGTCGTTTGAGACTGAGAGCGCCTAAAGGCGCTCGACTCAATTTGCCTCTCTGACGGATACAAGTACGTAACTGGAAGAAACGCAAAGGAATAAATAATATCGTTTTAACGTGGTGAAATTCGGTCTTTTGATCGTCGAAATATATTTTCACAAAAATGCATCACTACCCAAAAATTGCGTTGCCTCGAGGTCAGCCATAGTCAAGAGCTTGATTTTTAATTATATGGATATTTTTTTTAGCTGCTAAACGAACGAAATCGTCGATGGCACGCGTCGCTTAACGGAATATTCGACTGTGAACCACCGGTGCTAATAAGAGCACTAGGTCATGCATTCGTTCTGGCTTCTCCGCAGGATGGAGAAGCTCAAATATGAGGGACCTTCCTCCCCGTCCGACTCGAAACCCATCGTTCCACTGCGAACGAGCTATAGATTCTGGCAGTAGTGTAGCTCTACGCTTGGCGGGCCGAGCACGTCTCCATTACGCGAAAAATCGTCTTTCGGTACGTCTCCGCTCGTTCGTGATACCGCGTTGGTCCTGACGCTGTTTACTTCAATTCGACCCTTTGCAAAAGGGTTAAGCTTCTAAAACGCCACAATTCGATAATTATAATATATTTGGATATTCAAGATTGAAAAATTGAACAAATCGTGGGAACGAATATATTACTACTATTTTATATAGATTTTAATTGTTATTTTATATATTAGATTTACAACAGATTTTAAATATTAGGTTGGTGCATAAGAAATGTCGCATTTATATATTATATATATATATATACATTTAAAAATCCGGCATTTTATACGCACCAACCGAATACATATATTTTAAGAAAGAAGAACAATAAGAAAATAAATAGTCCATTTACGTATTGCCGAACATACACACGAAACAAAGTAAACCACAAAAACGTTCGCATTTGCGTCCATAGCAGTCAAAGGGTTAAAAGCTCGACGCTGCTCCTGGACTCCCTTCAATCGTCACTTCCTGAAAATTCGTCGATTTACAAACGATAATTTGCGATAGTCGCGTAGAATCGCGTAAAAGGCGTAAAAGCGCATTTCGATGCTCGCAGAGCAAAGAAATACGCGGAACGACGAAAAAGAGCGCGACGCGCGGTTGGAAAGGCCGCGGACGATTTACGAGCTCTTTATGCCGCGGTAAAGCGAAACGGACGAAATCGTAGGTTGGAAAAACTGTTTTGTCTCTCGCGGTGCGTCGGTGTTCAAGTAATAAGCACGATGGCACTGGCGTGGCGCTGTCGACCTCCTCGAAGCCTCCGTAACGTCCACGAGAAAAATCCGAGCTCTTTAAAAGCGGAGCGACCCTTTAACGTGCGCGCGACACCGACCACGACCTTTCGCTTTTTCTATTTTCTTTCTTTTCCCTTCGACGACGCGCTGCCAAAGGGCACCGCAATGGATACGATCGAGAAAATGATTTGCCTTTTACCACCGTCGCCCTGCTTTCGATCCGATCGCAAACTCGTCTTCGCGTGTGCCTCGCATTCTTCACGGTGAAAGTAAAATACGAGAGTCACCGGCCATCGCTCGCTTTCCTTCGTCTCTTCCCGATAAAATTTCGAACTAGCTACTGCGAAGCTACTGCGACTGCTTTTATTTCTATATTTTTTCCTTTCTTTTTTTTTTTCTTTCCTTTTTTCGAGCGAAAAGAGTTTCATTGCCCCGTTAATCGTCCAATGATTGAATTCGATATCGCTTGCTTCGTTCTCTTAAAATTCTCGATCGTAATAAAACAGTTATTAATGGCAGCGACCATTTATCAAGTTTCGCGCGCAATATTTCATATCGAGCGGTACGAAAAGATTAAAAAATTTAATCGCTCTGTCCGTCGGTCGTTGCGCGAAACGTTTGGCAAGAATTCTCATGATGGCGTAATCGGAAAGTCCTCGATTTTACGAGAAAATTATTAGGTTGTTGGAAAGTAATTCCGTTTATTCTTTTTTTGATGAAAATGAAAGACGATTTACCTTTCATCGTTGGCTGTGAAGAAATATAATTAAGTTCTCCGTTTGGAAAAAACGAAATTATTTTTCGAACCTAATATTAGGTTGGTGTGTACGAACTGTTTTTTGTCTCACTGTTTTCGTTATGCTTTTGTTTTTGGCATAACCTCGTTTATGGTCGTACCAGATTTCTATTTTAACAAGGAAGATTTTCTCGAAAGTGTTTCATTTTGTTATTTGTTTCGAATTTCGAAAGGATGTGAATTCGACCGATACTCACGGCTATTCGCTCCTAGGATCGATAGGATCTCTCTTAAAAATAGGATCCGAAGAGATTCGCGGAGCAAAAACTACTTGATATCTGTCTTTGTCCAATTTCCATCCGTCCGTCCATCCGTCCGTTCGTCCAGCAATCCATCAAAATCAATCCTCCATTCGAGTGCACTGGAGGTGGAATTCTCCGACTTGACAAGGGTTGCCAGTCCCTGCCGGTTGCCTCTCCGAACTATACGAACGTTTTTCGATCTGATCCGTCCTACTAGCCGCTGCCGAAACTGTTATCGTTAACCTTCTCAGTGCGACGGACCGATTTATCGACCTGTCAAGATGGTGAAGATTATATATATATATTTTTTATATAAATAAATATACATATATTAATATATATATATAATATATAATAATATAATATAATAATATAATAAAAATATTAATAATAACGATAATGGAAAATCTGATTGTAATAATAGCAGTGAGATAGGAATTAAATAATTCGCGACGTATATATACTAACGGCGGGCCTATCTGTGCGAAGTACATTTTTAACGTGAAAAAAACCTGAACGGAATCGACGAAACCAAAACTGCACGTAATCGGCTCTTACAGTATCGGGACCATAAATATCCTTCACAATTTCAGCCGCCTGGCTTGCATTTTCGCCTTTATCAAAGAAAAACTGTTAATTGTATCGAATTTTCACTTTGTCGCCTTCCAATTTTAACACTCTGTAACTCACAACTTATGGACCTAACGAAGAACAGCGAAAGAATTTTTTTAGTGCGAAACGTCACCTTTCCAACGAGCATAAATCTGAAGTTGTTCGATCGATACTCTACGAGCTATCGATCGCTACAGGCATCCACCGACAAAAGAATACCATTTCTTTTTCCCCAATGTAAATGTAAGTCCAAGATTTCGAGTCAACGCGACGCCATCTTGTTTCTTTTCTCTTGTACGAATTATCTTCCTTGGAATTTCATCGATACGATTTACAGCGATATCACCCTGTCTTTTTCCTTTCCTCTTACACCTGAATTTCGTTAGAACACATTGTGGAGTTCGGTCGAGCATCGAGGTAAAGATGCGATGAAAAGTGCGCGTCTTCGTCACGCGCTAAAATAAATACGATAAAACTCGTCGGAAGTGCAAGCCGGGAGGAAAAACACGGCGTAGAAGAGATCCTGCATCAAGGAGACGCAGTGTCGTATTAGATATCGATGTTCTCGATGTCGAGTGGGTGGTTTTCGGGGTGGGGAGGGGGGTCGAGGTGGGCAAACTCCCCTTAGAGGTGGAAGAGGCTGGCAAACCGCCCTCGATGGATGCCGGAGAACAATGATACTGACGTAATGGTGTGTACTCGAGACAGAGAAAGAGAGAGAGAGAGAGAGAGAGAGAGAGAAACGATCGCGGTCGCGAGTCGGGGACAGCAGAGAAGAGAAGAAACGGACTGGTTTCAATGGCTGCGCGTTTGATCGACCGTGCAGAAGGCACGGGCAACCTCGATTCTTAACGAAACGACGTACCTTATCGATCTTCGTGCCTTTGCGGATGGAAAGAAACCGATGCTGATCGGCGAGAGCGCGCAAGGATTCGGATTAGCACGTGTCTATCCAGGCTACGTTGGCCTCTTTCCTCCCTTTCCATTTTTCATGTCAATTTTTACCTTTTCTCTCTCTCTCTCTCTCACTATCTCACCGTAGACTTTCCGTCTTTGTCGTCGTGGTGGGAAAACCGAGGCAACATCGCCTTAAAATAAGGCGAATTCGCGCAGTACGGCGAATCTTTCCTTTAATGGAAGTTATCGCGGGCGTTTTTTTAATGGAACGTCTTCCGTTAAATTATTCGCCTCGGCTGCTTGCTCTTGCCTTCGTATTACGAAGTAGCAGCGAATTTTCGCCGAGAAGGCGATCCGATTATTCGGTGCTCTTAGTTCTGCGACTCCTCGATACGCTCGTTATTTTCTGGACGCAACGATCTCGTCGACAGCCGCGAAACAATCGAAATTATTCGCATAAGAGGATTCTACGAATTCATCGACTTCGCGTACCGATTATTTTCTCGATAATGGGAAGAGCGCGAATGACGATTGATAATTTCGTGGTTGAAATATCATGGCTGGTGCGTATGAAATGTCGGATTTTCTTTACGTGGCAAAGTTCGCCTCTGTTTTCGTTATGCTTTTATTTCTGGCATAACCTCGAACCGCAGTCACATTTCAACAAATAAGATTTTCTCAAAAGCTTTCCATTTTATTGTTTGTTCTGAATTTCGTTGGAACAGTTTTTACGGGCTAAACGGTACGAAAATGAAGAGTTTATCGATTCTAAAGGTCAGCATTACTTTTAAGACAGGCATCTATGGATTAAAATCTCGTTGGGAAAAGTGTATCGAAGCAAACGGTGCGTATTTTAATTAAATAAACAGCTTTCGATAAAAGATATGCAGTTTTATATATTCGCTTCTAAATCCGATGTTTCGTACGCTTCAACCTAATTCCTAACGATAACATTCGATAACATAAATCGTTGCGCGGTCGTCGATGGAAAATAACGATTTAAAAATCGTCCGAACTTTTTCCAACGTCTTTATAAATTCATGCGGATTAAAGCGTTACCGCAAATTTAATACAGACGCAATGAACGAATCCCCACTGTCCGCTTTGCGCCATCTCTGGACAAATCCAGAGCGACGAACTGTTTCCGTATGCAAATCTACTCATAACTCAAGAAGAACGTATCGGACGGATCTGCAGCTTCTGTCCTTGCTGAGCGACGAGTCTCTCTCTCTCTAAAAATAGAGATTGAACGAAACCTGCGCTGGAAACAATAAATCAAAATTTAAACTATCGTTTTGCATTCGTAGAGCGCGACAGGCTCTCTCTCGATAATATTTAACCATCTTTCTCGAGTAGAGGAACGATATTGGGCGTTGCTACGCGTTGCTCCGCTATCGAAATAGGGAAAATTAAGTAAATATTATAATAACGTTTCTACCGATTCGTACGTTTGCCTCTACCTCTCTATAATTCGAACATTTTCGTACGAAAATACGTTCAAATTCGACTGTCGGTTATCACGATATTTAACGTCATTTGCAAATGTAGATTATGATCGAACGATATTCGACGATATACGAATATTTATAACCGCGATAATTGATAATTATTCTCCTGTAAAATGCGAGCTACCTGCGATAAATTCAATCCCGTTCTAACGTGGTGTAAACACGGCACTATTGTTACAGCAACAACGAATTAATGCGCGTCGAGGAGCGCATTTCCCTTAAGCGACTGCATGTATGTAATTTCGTTGCCTACTGTCGTACTTCCAAATAAAGCAGCGCGTGCTCATTTCGACAACGACACGGAGTATGTCTACAAAGTGGCGGAACTATGACGACGGCGTAGCTACGAGCGTGATTTCAGCGAATAATAAGGACCGGTGGCTCGGCTTAAAGTATAAGAGACTTCGTTACGCGCTGTTGCGGCGTACGTTTGCCATCTTCTCCTTTCCGTCGCACTCTTTGCGCGCTTTTATCCTTCAAAATAATTTAGAAAAATTATTTTACGAAACAAACGTTCGTCAACGCATTACAAAATTATCGATTATTTTTTTAATTTATTTATTATTTTACTATTTATATTGTATTTTTTATTATATATATATATATTATATAATTAATTTTCTTTCTTCAAAATAAAAGAAAAAAAATTTTCTTCGAAATCGGTACGAAACCCAAAAAGACGAACGAGTTTCGAAAATTGATTTCAAGATCGTTGACGCGTAATCGCTTTTTTCCCCCCACCGCAGACGTTATTCGTAAAATCGTCGAGTCCATTTATTGCGAAACTTCGACGGAGTCGCGATGAATTTTATTCCCGATTAATTCGCCCCTAACTTTCGCGCCTGCTAATTATAATCATTGAAAACTTATCCTTCGACACGGCTAATACGAAAAAGAGAAAGGAAAAAAAATTAGGAAAGAAAAAGTCGTCGATACCGTGGAAACTTTCGTTACGGCGAAGTTTATCGAGTTTTATTCAACGAAGCGCGTCGTCTCGCGCGATTCGACGGTCACGCGAATCCGGATGCAACAGCTTGCCGCGCACTGTCAGGTCTTCTGCGCTTCCGATTTAATACGGGCTCTGACCCGTGAATAAATATTTCATCACGGTCAGGTTATTTCACGGTTCGTTCTTTTCATTCCTGCCGGCGACGTCGTATCTTTTTGTCTCCGCGCCTCTCGCGTTTTTTCGTCCCTTTTCCCCGCCCTTTGTTCCTTCGTTATTGCAAAGTAGGATGTTTCGAACGAGAATGAGATTATCTCGCTAAAATTTTACATCGACGGAGTTACCGCGACGCGACCGTCACGTTCTTCGAACGATTTTCCATCAACGTTTACGAGGGACGTGTTTAAAACGCTTACGCGATACGTTCGTACTTGTCCGACCGATAAAAAATGGACGATCTTGACAAAAAATTCTCTCGATATTTTACACGTTCTTCTCGTGTCGCAGGAATGCCTATGCAATTCTGAAAAAGAATAAATTGCAATAATTATGCGATAATAACGTTCGGTGTCGTTAGTCAGACAGATTCGTCGCGATAATTAATCAGAATGAATTCAGAGATTAATATTTATGTCCGAGTTCGTTTGCTTTCAAATGGAAGAATCCCGAGTCTGTCGAAGACAATTTTGAATAGAAAGATTCCTTCGAAGACTATTCGCGAATAAGACGTCGCATTACGATCGTTTCGATCGTTAGGGGTCGACGAAAATGATTTTAAGTTGCCGCACATGAAACGTTGGATTTTCTTTACGCGCGAACGTTCGTTTCCCTCTTTTCCAAAAGTCTCCCATTTTGTTATTTGCTTTGAATTTAGTAAGAATGTGAATTGAACCGATATTCGTGTAATTTTTTTATACGAGTATAAACGTGGTAAAAATGCAGCAAAAAATCAAATAGATATACAATTTTATATATTCACTTAAAAATCCGACAGTTCATACACAGCAACCTAATAGAAAAAGAAACAACGTAGCGATGATAGAGATCGCGACGGAGTCAAATATCAACCCATCGGTTTTTAAAAGCTCGAGAAAGAGAGAGACAAAAAGTGTTCGACTGTTAAAAAGACTAAAAAAAGATTTTTTTTACAAATGAACGTTCGTCTCCCTGTTTTCGTTATGCTTTTGTTTTTGACATAATCTTGTTTATAATCGTACTGTGCATTGCCAGATTTACACTTCAACAAAGAAGGTTTTCTCAGAAGCGTTCCATTTTGTTATTTGTTTTGAATTTCGTAAGGATACGAGTTCAACGGATATTCGTGTAATTTTTTTTATACGAGCATAAGCTCGGTAATAACGCTGCAAAAGCTGCACGCGATATAAACCAGGCGTTTGAGGGGAATTCTGTTAACGATCGAAACGTGCAGAGTTGCTTTGAAAAATTTCGGTCTGCTGATTTCTTCCACGGAAATGAACCGCGTGAAAGGCCCAAAACGTCTGTGAAAAATGAGACCAGAGAACTTGCTACCAGAATGAAAGTCGACCAATCAACGATATTGCCACACCTTTCTGAAATTGGCAAAAAAATGGATAAGTCGGTACAACTGCGACATTGACAATTACGAAATTAAATAAATAAAATATGGAATTTTACAGCAGCATTTTTCATTTTTTTAAACATTTATAACAGTTTTTACGGGCAAACGGTACGAAAATCAAGACAATTCGAAAAATTCCATATCAGAGTTTATCTTTAATCCTATCCTTTTTTTCTTTATCCTTCAGCTGGTGGGAAGGCAATCCACCGATTTTAATGATTTAAAAAGTTATTTTTACGTTTTCTTGTGCTTCTAAAGACACAACGGCGAACTTATTTTGGTAAAATTAAAAAAGAATTTTTTTTTACCTTTTTTGCCGTCGCTTAGCCCAACCAAGAGGTTAAGACACGTATCTATGCGTCACAATCCCGTTGAGAGAAGTGTATCGAAGCAAGTGCAGCATATCTAGATTAAATAATAAGCTTTTGAAAAGAAATATACAGTTTCATACATTCAAAATTCAACCTAACGTATTCGCGCGCTTCAAATTTATTGTCGTAAAATATATTTCTACGGGACGTATCTATCGATATGAGAAGCGTTTCTCGTTTGTTAGAGGCTTCTTAGCATCCCACGATCGTCATAACCATCCTAAACTACGATTTGAAGACGAACGTTGGTATTCGGTTCCCTTTGTCCTTTACGATTCGCCGTAACGATTCCATTAGTACCGTTTCTTGGCGTAGCTCGCAATTACGTTATGCCGAATAGGGGTTTCCATCGAGGTACGACGATCGCGCGGTGTATTGTGTGCGTGTCAAACGCACACGCGTACCTACGCATTGGAGAGTCGACATGCACTCTCGCGGAAGGAAAACTCAATGTCTGGGAAAGCCAGGCAACAAAATTCACCGACCTACATAACCTAACGTGCAAGACACAATGCGTTTGCCGCACAAAGCAACCGTTAGATAAGAAACGACTCTCTGTGCAACATCGATTCGATATCGACATATGCTGCCTCAATGAGCACCGCGTATCGATAGAAGATGGAACTGAATCGCCCGTACCCATCGGAGAATTGCTTCTTCCATCGAAAGCGGAGAAACTCAAAAAGGGAGTGCCTCTGCTTTCGATCGAACCGTGTAACGAGAAGATAAGGCCGCGTACTGGTTAGACTCGACGTAAACGTACGGGGGTTCCCTCGATGCGAGCTCGCGCGTTTTACTTCTCTCCTCGCGGAGGAATTCCCGTGATCGTTGTAAATAAAGTTAGACTTCGACGAAAGATTCGGCAAAATATGAACGATTTCGACGATTTCTCCGTGTCTGACGTCTTGCAGTCGATTTCGTTTAAATCAATTT
>JAITYT010000142.1:811774-823434 GCA_025433975.1 Liostenogaster flavolineata
GATTCGAGTTTGCCTCGACAGAGGATCCTTATCGTCGTATCGATTTAATTCGAGGTTCCTACCCCTGGAAGCGAATGCGAAAGTTGGCCGGCCGGACGGTAGCGAGAGAAGACGTCGATAGCTTCTTCTTCTTCTTCTTCTCCTGGAAGCTAACCCTAATATATTGGATCGAGTTTACAGGGGGATGGAGTCACGTTGCGCCGCGAGGGGTAATGGTCGCTTCCACGGGGCTGGAAGGGGGAGACTTCTGGCTGCGGGGGCGGAGGGGAGGGAGAGAGGAGACGATTCCGGGGGAAGGATGGCCGACTGGAAACGTTACGGGTCATAAAGCATCGCCGGTCGCTGAAATCGCCTCGAAAGCGAAGCGCCTCTTCTAACGCGTTGTTCGCTTATTTTTAGCTTCGACTTATCGACGGGCAGATCGATCGATCGATCAACGTGCACTCGCGAAGGAACGCGACGATCGTGGTATTCGAGGAGGTCGCGAATTCGAGGTTACGTTCTCGTCTTTAGGCGGACTTTTCGCTGAGGCAACATGGGTGACCTCGTGGTGGGGGAAAGACGAGGCGGGCAATCCTAAGAGACGAACTCGTTTTTCGATGTCGGATCGACGATGCTGACTTCTATTCCCGGTAAAAGTGATTTTTATTGCGATTCTGTCTACGAAATCGATGAAGATTTCGCCTAACGATCCGTGAGATCGATGCCGACAATTTAACCCGTTCGCATCCATAAGCGTACTGGTACGCACGCTGGGTCTGGCTTCAGTCACCACGTGCGTACTGGTACGCATAATGCGTAGTGTTTGCCAAATATTTTATTTTACCGCATCGAAGAGCCCATTTGTAGAGTTAACGAATGTCCGCTATACGGTAGACTGCAGGATATGTAGTTACTTGTTGGTTGCTCCCTGTTGTTACGGTTGTCTTACGGTTTTTTTTAACCTTTTGGCTAGTTAGCTGTATCTGTTAACACTATTGCAATATTTTGTCAAAATCGGCCTACAAATAACTTAATAAACGTTCTTTCTTCAAGTGCGTTACATTTGCGATTCAAAGCCTTAAGAGACGGTCGTGTTTGGGGTTAACTTGATCGAACCAAATAAAATTATGAATTATTTGTGCAAACTATTTTGTTTTCCGTTTCTTATGCATTTTGAAACATTTCTATCTTCATAGAATAAAACACGTTGTCGGTGATATGGACCAATTTTACACTTTTTCCAATGATGCGAATGGGTTAATTGGTGAATATGGGTCTACAGGAATGTTCTGTCACTTTTGAATGAAAAGAAACCAATACGTTTTCGATGGATTAATTAATATTTACCGAATAATATAATTTGTATGGTTGCTGACCTGGTAGACCTAATAAACGATGAATCGATCGATCGATCGATCGTTTTAATCGAATTTTCGAACTGTCGAACGCCAGGAAGCGAGGAAAGATGTAAAAAGAACTACGACCTGTTGTTTTAATCGTCCGAAATCACCTCGGATGTGTTCAGAATGTTTTAACGAATACCATGCGACGGATTATAACGTAATAATTTATCTTAAATATAAATTAATAAAAAGTAAAGCACAATGTGTATATTTTTAATATTTTTACGTTGTACCTATATTTATACCTATATTTATATAGTATACTAATACTAGTACTAGCAGTAAACAATAATAAACCTATATTTATATTTCAGCGCTTACTCGATCGAACTCCTTTTTAAAAATCCAACTTAAAATCTACGATTAAAAAAAGAGGTGTAAAATATCAATATAATAAATTAAAATATAACATAATAAAATATAAGACGATTCTAAGGAGAAGGCGTATTAAATTTTCGACAGATACGATATTTTCTTCGGAAAATGGCGAAGACGTCTTTCTTCCTTCCACTGTCTCGCGTCGATTTAAGTCTCGGTATAATTGATCGATCCTGGATACGGAACACCGCGACAATTCGCAGATTATCGTCTCGCGATGTTCGTGAGATTTTGCTTTTACTTCTCGTCGTTTTATCGGTAGGTACGTAGGTGCCGCGCGGAGGTAAAGACGTAAAAGAATGAATGGTTCTGAAGTTGTTTACTGCTTTCGGCGCACTTTTAAAGTAATAGAATCTCGATCCTGCGTCGTTTCTCACCATTTTCCAACGAGATATAGTGGGATTGCGATACGTTACGATACGTTGTAATGTAAAGCCCCCCCGGACACTTTTCTCTTATTTTTACGATTTTTTCAATCGTTCATGATCGATCGACGTCCATGACAAAAAGAGTTCTATTAACACTAAACTTGCCGGAATTTTCGTACGCCTAATCGTACCGTAAGCGGTTAAATGTCCCTTGAAATAAAAATTGTTAATTTAATAATTGTTATTTTTATTATCTAATTTGTTAATTAAACTGTTAATTTATCGAAGGAAATTATGTACGACATATACCAATAAAATAATCAAACGTATTTCCATTTTTACAAGCGATATAAAGAATTGTCAGGCGTACAAATAAGTTTCCGCCGTTTGACAAATGGCGCCACCAGGAAGTTAATTAAAATTGTCAGATGTAAAATGACGTAAAAAATTATCGTAAGGTTGGACATCTCTCGGCAACATAACCTTGAAATACCAGTCAATTTTTATCAGTATAATATTATAAAGTAAATTTTTAAAAGGGTCATTTCGCTCCGCTTGGTAACTTTAGTGTTAAATTCCCGGCGTTAAGACGACGATTCTAACAATTCGTTCAGAAATAACCTTCGAAATAGAAACGTAAAATTCTTTCGAGACTAGAAACGAAGTTATCGAGTCTGTTACATTTTTTGGGATGTTTTCCCATGGAATACGAATCTAAAGTCAAACGTCGAAGTTAAAGGCTTTTTTTGGAAATGTTTTGGAAATATCTCGTAATTTTACCGAATATCGACGAGTTGGTTGTCAAGATACCGCGCTCGAATCGGTCGAAATGTATAAAAATTCGCAGTTGAGAACCACCGAACGTCTGTAATATGAAGATAAGATGTCCCTTCGTGTTCCCACGTACTGCGGCCCTCGATTGGAGATTATGTTGCCATCTACGTTGGCACGACCCTGCCCGCTCTTTCCTTCCCTTTCTCTCCCGGGGAATCGTGGCACCCTCGCGAGCCTCCACCACCCCCTTAACCTTTCGTAATCTCGCACCAGTCACCGTTTTTGAATTTTCCTTTCTTTCTTTCTTTCTTTCCCTTTATTCTTACTGTACTTCGATTTTTCTTCTTCTTTTACGACGATGTTCAATCGTGGCTCTCCAAATCAGTCGATGACACAAAGTCGTCGCTGTTGACAAAATTAATTCACCGAAGAAAATGCGAAATTCGACGATTTATCAACGACGTACTACCGTAAAATTTATTTACAATTTAATAAAATTACTCTAAACTCATGAATTTTAAAGTAATCTTGAAATTGCATATACTTTTCAATATATTGAAATTTATTTACAATTTAATAAAGTTGCATTAAACTCAAAAATTTTCAAGTAAGCTAACATTGTTCAAACCTTACCGATATTTTAAAATTTTATGACAACTTAATAAAATTATTTCAAACTTACGCATTTTAAAATAATTTCAAAATTGTATAAATCTTTTTAATGTATAAAAATTTGTGAGGCTTTTCAAGCCTCCCGAAAAACCTTATTTCAATTCGTCGCGATGAAATTGATCGTATCGCAAAAGTGGGTGTTCGAATGGCGCCACGCCAGTCGAGTGGTTTCGAGGGATGACGCGCAAGATGGTACCCTTATGATTTTTTAACACGAGACGCTTTCACGGCCTTATGGCGCGTACGGTATCCAGGCTCGCTGTGTTATTTTAGAGGGGTGACTGGTGGATTCGTAAAGAAACGAAAAACAAGCGCGTTTTCTGGTTACCGGAGTCCCAGAACGCATTACATCGTTGTCCTACCCCCGTGAGACCTTAGGCCGTTTGGCCTTAGAACCGATCTGCCTTCGAAGAGGCTTGCGACTTATCCAAACGCGTTTCTAACTCGCGTCGCTCGCCACGGAAGATCGTTTCTATCATTTCCCTCCCGCCCGAACCAGCTCACCCCCGAAATAACGTACTACTTTTTCTGGCAACACTCGAGGAGACACGGCCATTCGTCAGATTCTTTGTTTCGAACGGTGGCAGGAAGGAGTGATTCATAAAGTCGTGCGCGTAGGTTGGTCCGATGCTTTCCATAAAAAACGACCAATGGTCTAGTACTCCCGCGGGAGCCTCGCCGAAGTTTTTCTAAAACGAGGGAAACATTTTTTTTCTCTCTCTCTCTCTCTCTCTAGCGAGAGCCGATCGAATCGATGTCCCTCGGAATATAATAACGTCGTTGCCGTCTTTCGATGGAGCGAGTGCTCCGCAACTCGTTCGCAAGGTATAATACAAAATTGCGAGAGAGAAACCATCGACGAACCGATGCTTCTATCGCTAAAAAATCGTTTTTCTTAATTTAAATTGATTTTAATCTATAATAATAATAATAATAATAATAATAATATATAAAAATATAGATAATAATAAATAATTTAATTTATTTAATCCGCTGAAAACATATGTTTATGACAAATTACTTTTACAATCGAACTGATCGCAGAGCCTCGTGTACCACAAGTGGCGCACGGCGTGATAACTACTCCAAACAAGGTAACTGCTTTTTATCGATCGATGGTATAATGAAATGTTGCGTGATGATATATCAATCTTTAGTTAAAACATCAAATGGCCTAAACGACAAATCAGACAAAAAGGGACAAATCAGACCGAACGTGTTGACGAATACCCCGTCAAAGCAACGAGCGACAATTCAACGTTTCGTAATTCATAAAGCGTTCATACGCAAAACGAACGCCTAGAAAGTAATTTCGTTTTTTCCCAACGATTTTTCATAAAAACAGCATAAAAAAACGTTAAGAAACAATGTCGTTCGTTAAAAAAACGAAATGACTTTCCGAAGAACCTAATAGTTTAAGTTAGGACCTACATAAAAATAGGCGAGAAAACGTAAAGGTTTCGTAATTTATCGAGTACCACGTCGAAGAGGCGAACGGTGCTTCGAACGATGCTCGAAACGAGCGGCTAAAAAGTTCGGTAAGTAATTCGTTTTTTTTTTCGTTTCTTATAAAAGCAACATAGAAAACAACGTCGTTGATCGTCAGAAAAAAAAACAGAATGATTTTCCGAAGAACCTAACAGCTTTCGTTAGGACCAACCGACGTACGTGATCGAAAGGCGAGAAGCAGGCGAGGAAACGTGAAAGTCGGTTCGGTTGGAAAATCGTCTTTTCGATTTTCATCGGCGTCGCCAAAGAAATTCGCAGAATGCCGAAATGGCGCGAGTCCGGCGACGGTCTAATGTATGTCCGGTATACCGGAGGGTGAGTTTGATTCATTTCACCCTCGGGGTCCTCGGTGAGGTCCGGATTCGCCACGCATTTCGGTGAAGCTGCACGATTGGAGCTGGACGTGTGGCGCGAACCCACCCTCCCTAGAAGACTTTACAAGGGCGTCATAAGCCGAGGCACTTAATTTAAAGATCGGCAAAGTCGAGGACTACGACGACGACGACGACGAGAGGAGGCTCGCGAACGAGGGTCGCGCCTCCCCCTTACATTTTTATCGCGACTTCGCGTTTCCGCGTGGGCTGCTCCAGCTTTACAGTGCGCTGTGCCATTTCGCTTTGCTGCGCAGCTTCGTTCCACTCGCACTCGAACCGTCTCATTTTTTCTCCCTCGACGTAAATCGTCCTTTTTCTTTCGACTCGAGAATCCGCGTGGACGAGAGAGGGAAACAGGAAGAACAAGCCAGCGGGAAGATTTCAAAAGGACGTTGCCGTGCCTTTCGTTCGCGATTTAACGTCCCTCGAGGACCCTTGAATTTGCTTCCTTCGGAATTAACTCAAGGAAAAATAAGCGGCGTGGAAAGGGTCGTCCTGTCGATGAAGTTGAGAGTAAAGATCGAACTTGATGAGATCGATCGACGCGCCGTAAAAATTATTTTTACTTCGCGAGGTTAATTAGTTCGTAAGTGATTAATGTTGAAAAAAAAGTGAAATAATATTTTCGAACGATATCGAATGCGAATTAAAGCAAGTACGAAGAAACGCAGTCTCGTCGCGAGTCTCGTATTATATTAAATAATATTAATAAATTTAATATTAAAAAATAAGGTATATAAAATAAAGACGCAAAGAAAAGAATAAAAACGTAAAAACGTTTTAAGACGGTATCGGATGAAAATTAAAGCGAGGCATCCAAGCAAAGGAGGAAAAAATCTTCCATTCAACGTTTCACGAGACGTCGCACGTCCGACGTGACGCAAACTAGTTGGAAAACGGCTGTTCACGAATCCTATTCGAGATTGAAGATCGATCGATCGGCCCGTCTTTGCAGCGCTCTTCGATTCCTCGTTTTGTCGAAGTCAGTTATTAGGCTGTTCGGAAAGTAATTTCGTTTTTTTAGACTGTGATTGACGAGTATACTCGTCACGCGTAAAAAGTAGTGACCATTGGCTATTTAAATTGTAATTTTTGTTTGTAATTGTAATTTAAAATGTAATCAAGTTTAACTCAATGAAAAAATTTCAATTCTTACCTTTGCATGTATTTAATCTTTCTTGCGTTTTTCGTTTAACACGTATGCCATGTACGTTTGCGTTAACTAAATAAATAAATATTAGTAATTAAATTGGCAATTTTATAAGATAAACCAATCTTTTTGATTCAATATTTTAACAGCGACATTTACTCTCAAAAGAGGTGCGCGCTCTCAAAAGGGGGCGCCACGTTAAGAAAACCTGGTTTTTCGTCTTTTCGCGTCGTTTATACGAAAAACTGTCGGGAGAAAGCGCGATTACTTTCCGAACAAGCTAATACAATATTTCGCAAAACGAATGATAGCGAATGGTTTTAGGACGATATCGAATAAAAAAAAGTAAAAGCGATTCTCTCGAGCAAAAAATGAGAACGACGTCTTCCATCGAACGTCGCACGTCCGACGTGACGCAAACGAGGTGGAATACGACTGCGCAAGAAGATCGCATCGTATTGGAGATCGAAGATCGCGTCCGGATCGATGGACCCTTCCCGTCTTCGCAGCGCTCCTCAATTCCGGCCGATTTGGTTGCAGTTTCGATACGAGATCGCGAAGGGAAGGAACGAACGGGCGAAGGGCCCCTCGAAGGGCATGTGGCAAATTGCTGAAGGTTCGTCGCGGAGGTGGAGGCGTTTCCGAGAACGAAGAGACGAAGAGAACGGCTTCTAGCGCGGGAGGATGCGAAAGAAGAGAGAAAGGAGGAGGGGAACGACGCGGAAGGAGCATCGAAAGAGGAGAGGGGGGAAGGCCGAGGGAAGAAAGGATACGGAAGGAAGGAAGGAGGACGGCGGCGAGTAATCTGTGATTCAAAGAGAGCGATCCATCTTGAGACATGCCAGGATTCAATCGTCGGCATTTGTTTGTGAAATCAGTCCCGAAGGATTCGTCTCTTCTCCTCGTCCTTCCTCGTCTCTTTTCCTCCTTGTCGTTGCTAGTCGTTCTTTGTCTCTCCTTGTCTTCGTTTCTAGTCGATCTTCGTCTTTCCTCTTGGTTCGTCCTCGTTTCTCGTCTTTCGTCCTTGCGATCTTTGCCGCCTCTGTTCGACGGCGTTCCCCTCACCTCCACTGTTTCTTCTTCCTTCCTCTTTTTTTCTCGCACGAATCGAATGGAATCGAATAGACGGACCACCGACCTTCCAAGGGAAGGATCTTCGTCTTAGCGAACTAAGTCTTTGCATAGTCGATATTTAGTCGAATTTAGAAGAAGTTCGTTGCTTAGAACGAGATCAGTCGGAAGAGAAGATTAGCGTCGAGGATTTGAGGAGTTGGAACGATGCGCTATATTTTTACGGCGGATCTTACCTGCGATAAAGATGGATTACGAGGACTACGACGCGTCCAACTCCTTCGTGACGTTTCGACTCTCCTAGGAGTCCCTCGACAAGATTCTAACGGGTGACGATGGAATTGGGAATTATGATTAACGCGAGGGAAATGTTCTTTTCTTCTTCCTATCGAGAAGTTTGAGATATCGGAGAGTCAGTTTTAATTTATGTAATTTCAATTATCGCGAGTCCACGTAGTCTTAATCATTGAAGAAACAATGACGTTGGAAAAATATCGGAGTTAGCCTTAATTAGTACAGTTTCAACTATCGCGAGGACGTTGGAAGGATAACAAAGTCAGTCTTAATTAGTATAGTTTCAATTATCGAGAGGACGTTGGAAGAATAACGGAGTCAGTCCTAATTGATCTAATTTCAATTATCGCGAGTCCACGCAGTCTTATTCACTGAAGAAGCGATGACGCTGGAAGAATATCAGTCAGTCTTAATTAATATAATTTTAACTATTGCAAGGACGTCGGAAGGATACCAGAGTCAGTCTCAATTAGTACAATTTCAATTACCGCGAGTCCACGTAGTCTTATTCCCTGAAGGAGCGAGGATGTTGAAAGAATACCAAAGTCTATCTTAATTGATACAATTTCAATTATCGTAATTGCACGTAATCTTATTCATCGAAGGACCAAAAACGATGAAGGGATACCAAAGACAGTCTCAATCAGTACACTTTCAATTATCGCGAGTCCACTTAGTCTTATTCACTGAACGATCTCGAGGCCGTTAAAAAGAAACCAAAGACAATTCTTAATCTGTACAATTTCGATCACCTCGATTCCACGTAGTTTTATTCGCGGAACGATCGAGGACGTTGGAAGTATCGACGGAGGAATTTCAAGGGTGACGTCAGCTCGTGGTCGTGCTACCAGCAGCACGAGGCGAATGCAAAGATGCCGCGTAAAGGCGAGAAATGGCGAGGGTGAATAGTAACGCATGATCGAGGCCGAGCAGGGGCTAATAAGACCATATATATTTATTCGGCGAGGCGGGGGCAACTTTTACGTCCCGGGGTGGTGGGTGCGGGACGTAGCTGGCTTAGCATTCGGAAAAACCGGAATAAGGGGATAGATTCGTGCGTCTGATCCGTGCCAGATCCCATAAAGTGACCCCGTACCGATCGGGCATAGTCCGCTCGGTCTCCCACGTCCCTGCCGTCGTCCGAATCATTCCGGAGTCGACGATATCGCGCAGTCGACCCTCCACTCCTCCCCCTCGTCGCCCAAGAAAATTATTGCTCTCCTTATAATACATTCGTTTGCGTAGTCGACTCGAGGTCACGAAAAAAGACACAAACGAAATAAAATAGAGAAATATAAATAAACTGCCGCGCCATTTTAGGATTCGATCGACGGCCAGGAGGAGGAGTGGAGCTGGACGAGGAGAGAAATGTTGAAAGGTCGGTGGAAAAGGAGCTAACGACGACGTCGAGTCGATTTGGAAGGGCGCGTTTTGCGCTTCGATGCTTTTTTATCGCCTTTGCATTGGCACAGATCTGCCAAAGCGAAATTAGGCTCGTGACTGCGCCGTCATTTTAACAATTTTTGTTTAATTTATCTTGAAGATTTGATTTTTTAAAAAGGGACTCGAATAACTGCCTTTACACTGGCAAAATGTGTTAGAAAATGATGGAAATTATTTTGTCATTTCTTTACTAAATAAATGTTTCTCGCCATTTTGATTACTTCTCGGTTCCCCTAATACATCAAATGTATCGAATAAAATATCAAAGGAATTAAGTCGTTCTCTTTTCGATATTCGTTATATTATTCGGCAACATGAGCGACAGGAGCGACGCTCAAGACAATTACAATTTTCAATTACAGACTCGAAGTTGGTTCGTTCTCGAATTATCGGTCGTCGAAAAAAGTGAACGGACAGATTTATCATTACGTCAGCTACGATACGTCATCGTTTTTCGCGATTGTGTGCGTAAGTTAGGAGACTAGAAAAAAAAAGGGGAAAAAATTAGAAAGATATTTTAACGGTCTTTCTCTACCCTTCGTTGTACGAAGGAACACGAAGACGAGGAATCGCTCGAATTCGAGCTCCGATCCCAAGCTACGTATCATTTCTTCACTTCTTCCTTTTTCAGCTTGACGTAATGATAGTCGATGAATCGGTATCCTTGCACGGTTTGGGCGGCTGTGTTGGCGAAGTGGCACGAGAACAGCAGCAAATTTCGTGGCTGCACCTTCAGAGCGAATCTCATAAACATCACCGAGTAGATAGTCAATGCTGAAAATGCACGAGAAATGGATGTTAATCGCGAGGCCCAGGCGCGTCTCGCCTGACAGGGAAAAATGAAAGGTCCGAAGGGAGCGCGACGTGCACGCGACCGGTTTACCTTTCCCTTGCCTCGATACTATTTCCACATTGCAACCCGTATTACGTCGGGACTGTCCAGTTTATCCGGAAGAATGAGAATTTTCGTTCCCTTCAAAATCGATTAAAAATGGAAAATCGCTTAAAAGACGTCTTCCTATCGAACGCGACAATTTTACGCGTCTTTCGTTTTAACGCGATCGTTTTGCACGCAAAGTTACGAAACGTGTCTATGAGAAGAGAAGTCCTAAAGTCGTTGCGAGAAGACGCGCGAGCATCTTAAAAGCACGAATTATTCCCGTGTTCCGTCGTTATCGGCGATTGACCTTTCGCCAAATAATAAAACTAAAATAATCGTCGAGATTTCAAAAATACGCGATACATGTACGCTTGGAAAATATCTTTCTCTCTTATCGAATCCAGCTCTCGTATCACTTACGTATTCGACTCTATTTCGTACTGTTTCGCAATAATCGCGGCGATTATCTCTACGCCATTTCTCAGTGTAATTTCTTAACGAGAAGCGTATCATTAATTTCATCGTTCAATTAATATAATCAAGTCTTTGGTCGGGAGTCGAACGAAACGCAATCGCGACGAAATAAAAATATCGAAACCGAAATGATCAGGTCAAGGACGAAATTTGTAATTAATAATATTCTACAAATATATTATCATATTATATATATGTGTGTGTAATATTAACATATATTATTACACAAATATATATAGAAGATTTGGTAGAAAATATACTTGTAGAATATTATTAACTACAAATTTCACCTAATAAATTTCTTCGTATAAGCGAAGTTACACGTAAATCGCACTCGTATTCCTGCGAATAATAATATATTATTATTTATCACTCTGAAAAAAGGAAAAGAGCAAAAAGAGAGGCTCTCGTAATGAGACACAGAGAATCGACGTTGTCACCGTTCGAGAGTGCCCGCATCTCGCGAAAATAAAAGGCCACGAATCCCATCTGGCGAGGAGTGGCCATCTCCCTCGAACGACATACGCGCACCCGACGTTTCTTCAAACGCCTCGTCTCCGACATTTTTAACGCGCTGGGCCTAGTTTTCGCTGGAGACGCGTATTCCGGGAAAACCGTCGCTCGTTAAGAAATAAACGGTTATTTACCGCGTTCGAGCGGCAATTATTTTATCTCTACATCCTCTTATACCCCGGCCGTCCCTTCCACAGTCGTTGTTTCCCTCTTGCGCCTAGCTTTCTCGTCATTTTCGTCTCTTCTCGCGCCGATCCCTCATCTTGCCTTTCATTTTTCCGTGTCGTCGTAAGCGACGCGCCTTTACGACCAGCGTCACGACGCGTCGGTCCGACGAATTCCACGAGGGGGGGAGAGAGAGAGAGAGAGAGAGAG
>JAITYT010000142.1:838244-852871 GCA_025433975.1 Liostenogaster flavolineata
GACGTTTCTACTTCAGGATGAGAAAAAAAATTCATCGTTGTCGACGACGTACGTGATCACAGCGATTTAAACGGAAGCCGAATCTTGATTGCGTCTAGGAAGCAATGGAAATTCATTGCGACCATCGAAATATAAATATTATCTTTCGTCTGAATTTATTTATTTTTTTGAAATCTGCTTTTGATATTGCGCGCGTGTTCGCGTATTTTCTTGTTTCTCCTCCTTTTTCTCGGGCAAAAGTAATCACAATATGTATGAGAAGCGGAAAGTCAGAAATCCGTCGAGATACGAACCTTACCTTAACGTTACATTTTCTTATTGGACTTGCAACGAACTCGATCCCACGATGCTTCATTGACTATTATTTCACGACGGTCGATGTAACTTTACGTAAAAGTTTATTCGGAAATGTTATCTGCGTCGTAACGCTCACGCCTTACCCACGCAACTACTTCTTCCAATTTAAAATAATTTTATAATTCGATTCAAACCAAATATCATTTCTCGATTTGAACATTTTTTTTTACTATCACGAAACGTTATTATATCGTAAAAATGGCTAGTCGATTCTACGCCAGTTCACCGCTTAAATTACTCATCGTTTATCGAATTCCTCTTTCTCTTGTAAATTTCGATGCTGGTTCGATCGCGTTAAATGCGGAAGTTGACCAAGAGAAAGAGAGAGAGAGAGAGAGAGGAGATTCGTTGGAACAAGGAGAGATCTGGAATTCTCATGGAAGCGCGAACCTGGTCACTTGGAGATCTCGTAGAAGGTAGGAAAATTCGAAAAAGCCCCGGTACACCATAAATATGGAGTCGAGTCTCGGGTAGATCTAGGTGGGACGAATAATATCAGTCGTATTTTCCTTAGCTTCGCTGAATTATTATACGATTCATGTTTCGAATTGACTTACAAAATACAAAAGCGGAAGGAAAGGAATGTTATTGTACGGTTGGGGGATGAAACGCAGCCGAAGGCACCGGGACAAGGGAAGGGGGATGATATACCTCCGAGGTAAGGGGCGTTATTTTTACAAGGATCGCGTCCAATTGTTCTCCTCTTCTCAAGAGCATCAACGTTCCTAAAAGTGCGTACGTTCCATCTGTTTTTTCGATTTTCTATCTACCAACGTGGATTTTGCCTGATCGACTGTGACCAAGAGAGCGAGAGAGAGAAAGAACAAAGACACGCGATATCGTGACACTCGAAACGCACAAAAATGTTCTAAAATGTCCAAAAAATTCCTGTCTAGATCTTTTGTCACGGATGCACCTACTGATTTTCACAGATGCGCCTAATAATTTCCACGAACGCATCTATCAATTTTCACGGATGCACCTACTGATTTTCACGGATGCAATTACTAATTCTGATGCACCTGTCAATTTTTACGGATACTCTTATTGATTTCCACGGATGTGCCTATTGATTTCCTCGAATGCACCTACTGATTTTCACGGATGCATTTACTGATTTTGATGGATATATATATATATCAATTTCATGAATGCATCTGTCAATCTTCACGAATGCACCTACTGATTTCCACGGATGTACCTACTGATTTTCACGGATGCATCTATCGATTTTCATGAATGCACCTACTGATTGTCACGGATGTACCTACTAATTTTCACGAATGTATCTACTGATTTCCACGGATGCAATTACTGATTTTAATGGATATATATATATATCAATTTCATGAATGCATCTGTCAATTTTCTCGAATGCACCTACCGATTTTGACAGATGTGCCTATTGATTTCCTCGAATGCACCTACTGATTTTTACAGATGCATTTACTGATTTTGATGGATATATCTGCCAATTTCATGAATGCATCTGTCAATCTTCACGAATGCACCTACTGATTTCCACGGATGCATTTACTGATTTTGATGAATATGTCTATCAATTTCATGAACGCATCTGCCAATTTTCACGGATACACCTACCGAATTCCACAAATTCACGACTGCGATTCCTCGCCGTTTAATTCTCGAGCGACTCGTCCCAACGTCGACGACTACGTCGATCCTCCTGGTACCGGACGAACCAAAGCAGGCCTACGAAAGACGCGTCCGAGTAACCATTCGATTTTAGCTTAAAGGTGTGACATCCTTTCGCAATGCAATATCACGGAGACGTCGAAAAGACTCGATCGAAATCTAGCGAACTACGAATCGTAATGGCTGATCCAAGCGCGAAATTTTCGCAATCCCTTACTCGAGTTCTCCCTTAACCCTTTGCATTCCTATGTCGAGTGTTACTCGTCATTTATTCGATTCGCGACTCTCCTATTCCGAGACACGCTCGACATTTTTAAATTAGATTCAATTTTTAAATTGAAAAAAAAGAATATATATAAACGAGAATTCTAACGCATTATCAAACTACATTAAGAATTATTAGAAAATAATTAGAAGTTATTGGATGGAAAAATGGAAAAGAATTGGGAGTGCGAAGGGTTAACAGCGTCGTAAGTTGGACCGGGTGGCGTCGTGCTGGTTAAAAGGGAACCGACAAAATGTAAGAAGCCACGAGCTCGAAGTTGGTTCCTCGGCCTCCTCCTCGACCAGGAAACGATGGAAAATTGAAACGAACACTCGGCAAAGACGCTGGAACGCGTAGCCAAACGCGACGGAGGACACAAAGAAGGAAAGGGAGGAAAAGAAGGGGGAAAAGGAGAAGAAAGACGGAGAAGGAGGATGGAAGTTCCTCGCGACCGTGAAAGCCGAAAGAACGATCGTCCTAGGATCAATAGCGTCTGTACGCGGAGCCGGTGGCTCCCAGCGCGTGCTGCGGCCCTCCTCCTTCAAGGAAGGGCACGGTCGAACGATCAGAGGGAATACCATCACCCTCCCTAGCCTCCTCCTCTACGGAGGAGACGTACATACGAGAACAGATTCGTCGATCCAGCCTGTCCGGCTGGCTGATCGGCTTCCTTCGCGGAGCAGCCAGCCTCTGGGAAGCTGGAACCAATAAAAATGCCCGACATTCTCCGCTGCTAACGGCGGTCCACGGCTCGCTCATCCGGCGGTCCGCGTCGTACGTCCCGTGGACCTCAGCACGCGTCTTTACCGCTTCTCCTCCTCCTCCTCCTCCTCCTCATCCTCTTTCTACTCCTTCGTCTCGTTCTCGTTCTTTCTGTTCTTCTTTCTTTCTCGAGTTCGCCTTCCATGTCCTTTCTCCAAGCCCATCAAAGACTAACCAAATATTTGGCGAGGTCCTCGTCCTTTCTTCTCGGAGCTGAACGCGGTACTACGGAAGGTGCGATCGTAGGAGGATGAGAAGAAGAAAGACGGACGATGCCGCGTTCTCGCTTTGAAACGTCGCTGTTTCGATCCTTCGAGGGTAGAAGACGCGGAATCGGAAGAAAACTCTTTTGTATCAACCCCCGTCGCGATGAGGTCCGGTTAGCCACCGATTTGTGCTCCTTTTCTCGCTTCTTGCCGCCTCGTTCTCTCTCTCTCTCTCTCTCTCTCTCTCTCTAGATCTTCGTAGATCGTTTAATTCCTCGAGTGGGTCTTTGGAAGGGATCAAAGTGGGATAACTCGTTTTGCGTCTTCGTGGATGTCTTCGATTTTTAGATCGTTTTAAATCGTGAAGCGACGAGACGAGGAAGAAATGAGAAAATTGCGAACGACTGCGCGAAAAAATGACGTTAACAATGGGACAGCCACGTGTTGGGTTAGTATTAGGCTCTAATATTATTGCAGCTGAGTAACGTTTATTAAATACAGTGAAAAGGTTAAATTTAAAAGTGACGATGTTCTCACGCCGAATTCTCGTTCTCGACCGAATCCAAAGCCGCTACGGCCTAGACGGGAAAAAACAGAAACGGCCGCAAACGTGACTCGCCCGTTCTATAATATTAATAAACATCAGATATCTGAGTACGCATTCGGGACGAAAAGCTATCGATACGATCTATTTGAACTTTAAGTTCAAATTGTGAGTGAACGTTTTCTTCGTAGCTCTTCCAGTTTCTAGCTCCGTTCTATCTCCACCCTTTGTCACTCTTGCTATAGCTGTGTTCTTTGTAATTCCGTGAAGCATCTGTCGTTGCTCGATCTCTGAAATAATTATTAAAAGACGCGTAGGGCGACGAAAGGAGAAAAAACGAGAAAATTCCTGACAACTACGAAAAGAAAAAAAAAAAAAAAACGACAATAAGCAACCACGATTTAAAAATCTCTCTACATTATTAAATTTTCTTCGTGGCTCTTCCTGTTTCTTACCTCGTCCGCTCTCCACCCTTACTCCACTCTTACTATTGCCGAATTCTTCGTAATTCCGTGAAGCATCTATCGTTGATCGATCCCTCGATTAATTATTAAACGACGAAATAAACGCGAAGCGACCACGATGGAAAAAATCCCTCGATGTCGTTGAATTTTCTTCTCGACTCTCCCGGCTTCTAACCCTGTTCGTTCTCCACCTCTTGCCACCCTTGCTGCTGCCACTGTTGCTGCGGCTGCGTTCTTCGTAATTCCGCGAAGCATCTGCCGTTGATTGATTCCTTGTTAATTAAAGGAGATCCGCACGAGTCTCATACACCTTCGCAATCAAAGGGTTGGAGTACCTGGAATCGATCGACGGAACAAGAAACACCCGTGATTGGAAAAAGACGATCGGTGCTCGTCGTTTCGAGGTAGAGCGTGCCGATCGATCGAGATCACCCTGCTACTGTCCTTCCGTTCCTCCCTCTTCTCCCTCTCTCTCTTCTTCTTCTTCTTCTTCTTCTCCATCCTTCGTTTCGATCGTTACCACGCATTCGCATCAACGCACTTCGTTGGAAACGTTCTGCATGAGTCTCGCGAGAATGAATATTCATGCGACGATCGGCGAGAGGACGAAAGAACCGAGCCGATCGATGCCGACTGTGGAATCCATCGAGAAGAAACTTCAATACGCGACTTTTCGTTTCTTTCGTAAGAAGGATCGCACGACGAGAGAACGAGAGAACGCGCGATAGGCCAATCGTGCGAGGACGTACGGACAGGACGAATGAGAAGCTTCGTACCTCCCTTCGTGCTCTTGCTTTGACAAATTTTTCCTCTTCTTTTCGCATCTTATCGAAATCTTTCGCAAGTAATCGAAAATAGGTGTTTTAAATATTGTATTTAGGTCGTTTGATCGATTAAAATGACGAGACCATATCGCGCCTTGAAAGATTATTCTTTTCTTCTTGTTATTTCTACTCGTTTTTCCTAACTGTCCGATCAGACGTATCCTTCGTTACTTCGATCAATGTACGCTGTAATTAAAATAAGCGTTAAAAAATATCGAATAATCCTGTCGTAAATACGACACATGTATCGACAAATAAATAGAAAAAATATCTTCCGAAAGTCTAATCGCACATTTGAAAGATTATTCTTTTCTTCTCGTTATTTCTACTCGTTTCTCCTACCTGTCCAATCAGACGTATCCTCCGTTACTTCGATCAATGTACGCTGTAATTAAAATAAGCGTTAAAAAACACCGAATAATCCAGTCGTAAATGCGACACACGCATCGATCGACAGGAAGGAAAAAAATCTTCCGGAATTCTAATCGCACCTTCTTGCTACCCGTTCGATCACCGACTCGAATTATCCCATTTTTCGTGGGCATTGCGCAAGGTCGGGATCTTCGAAGAACGAACGTATCGATCGAATTGCGTATAAACGATCGATCGATATGAATAATTCACGGTACGCTTCGGTACCAGGTATCAACGACGTTACAGCGACATTTTTCCACGGTTCGAGTTATTATCCGCGTCCTCCTCGTCGTTCCGCGAAGTACCGCGCGCAAATCGATTAGCATTTCTTGCGACACTCGGCCAATTCATATCGCCAATCAATTCACGTATTCGCTACGAGCTTCAATTATAACAATTTCGTAGCGTCGATCGGTGCCGATCGCTTCGTCGCAGAATTTAAATGTTAATCGATTTATTTATCAGCGACTTCACCTCCTTCCTTTCGTACCTCGTCGATCCTCTTCTTCCTCTTCTTCCTCTTCTTCTTCTTCTTCTTCTTCGTCGCAGTCGTTCGTCCTCACGCGTTGGATTCCGCTCCTCGTACGAGGAGAAATGCGAGAGAGCCGCGTCTCGATCCCTTCTCGGCTTTCTTAACGAGCGAGCCGATCTCCCCCTCCCCGAGCCAATTGGCTAAAAACTATATTACCGCGTCGATAATAATTCCACGAAAGGTACGACGACCTCGTAGTAACGCCACCGTGTTAATGCCAGTTGCCGCGAAGCCCTAGGCTGAGCTAGTTTTAACGGAGGCGATCGCTGGTAGTGGCGTCGATAGTATTACGAGCGGCAGTAGCAGTCGCCATCTCGACGACCATCTCATCGACGGATTCGATGGGCACTGGCTCGTCTTTCGTTGCGCGTTTCACGCACGGAGATGCATTTTGGAACGATTATCGAGCGCCTGGCGTATTGCCACATAATTTCGCTGTCGTCCAGCGCTTCGTTCTACTTCCCATCCATTCTTTAGATCGGCTTCCACGATGTATTGGGTTGTCCGCAAAGTTCGTGCCGATTTTCAAGAAAATGTTGTCTTTTTTTTGAAGATTTTTTTTAAGAAAAAAAATTAATTGTGTAATACAATAGCACGGTTCTTAAGGTACGTTTCTGGCGTTATGAAATTTAATGCTTGATTCTAATTTTATTCGGTTTTAGTTTCAACGAAGTCGAGCAATTTTCGTACACTCGAATCGTGCGAATTTCGATTAAAATCTTCTATCGACTTTTTCCCCACTCGAGTTTATCTCCCCTGTAGCTACCACGATGTCCAATAACGCGTCTCTTAACACTAAACGTACGAAACGGGTAGGTGACCCTTTTCAAAATCTATTTCAATTGTTTGTATCGCCTATAAAAATGGAAGCGTACGTTTGACTATTTTCTGACTATACGTCGTACATTATTTTTTTCGATAAATTAACAATTTTCTTCAAAAAATCAACGTTTGCTTCGTAAGGGATCATTTGATTAGGTATACGAAGATACCGGAACACTTATGAGAAGCGTGAGCAAAGAGACCGAATTTTGAAAGGATTTTGATGGTCAGAATCGATTCTATTTTCTAGAATTTTATTCACTTTTAGTTGCGATGAAGTTGCGTCATTTTTGTACACTCGAATCTTACGAATTTCGATTAATCCTCGACCGATCGAAATTTTCGAACTCGCTACGACACCGAGCACGCCAAAATACTCCAAAGTGCAATCGGAGATCCGACGTATTGTTCTTTTCCTCGGCTGAGTCGTAACGAGGGACTCGTCTCCTCTTCCTCTCGCTTCACCCTACGCAACCACGTCCACCACGCGCTCCTCTCAACCTCTCCTTCCCTTTCTCTGACCTTCTTTCCTCTCCCGCCCGAGTTTCTGGAAGTGCTCGTGATTCGCGACAGAGGGTTCGTTAATGAGCAAATACAGGGTGTCCATTAAATTAGTGCCTATCGACGACGCTCGGCAAAAGTTCGCCTTCATAATTCCTTCCTTTCGATCGTACCAAAACTTAACGCTGCTTGAAAGAAACTCTTCAAATCCAGATCGATCTTTGCGTTTGAATTTAGAAACTTTTTTATCTCGTCGATTTTAAACATTTTTAAAATTCTTCGCAGTTGAGAAGCGAATTGCGCATCGCGTGCACACAAACGCACTCACACGCGCGTACGATCATCGTCGACGTATTCGGAGGAAGAAGATGCAGTTTAAAAGATTCCAAATCGTCTGGAGAATAACACGATTGAAGCCGAGCAAAGAAACCTTTGACTTCGCTCCTGGAAGACCTCGAAAAGAATTCCGAGGGTAAGGAGACCGCGATCGTTGCGGTTTTTAAGGTAGAAAGAAAGCTCCCTTCGAGAACGTCTCCTTCTCTCTCTTTCTATCTCTGTCTCTCTTCGTCTCTCTTTGACTTTTCTACTCGGCGCAGATTCGATTCGATACGATTCGAGGCGCATTCAATTCGCTAACGAGCAACCGTGATTAGCTGGCCACTGTCCGAGGGATGGATAACCCTCGGCGGTCACCCTCTCATTACCCGTCGAGCCCCGGTAATTTCACGGAACAGTCGGTCTAAATTAGTCGGTCGGTTTATACGCCGCGGACGCTCGAGGCATTCGTAGCGAAAGCTCGAAAAGTCGTCAACTCGAACCGAAAGGGATCGCGAGAGAGCGTCCGCGGATCTACGAGGCTGTTGCTTCTTCTCCGCTCCCGATGGCGCGCCTGCTTTCTACTTCGTCGCAATATTTATCGACGGCGCTTTCGCCAACCAATTTTCTTCCTTTCTAACTCTCGCCTCCACTGCGATTTAACTCGTCGCGACTAATTTTCGCGATATTTTCGCATTTAATTTTCGCTAGTAATTCGCGAGATATTTTGGCCATTAATTTCCACGATACTTTCGCGACTGATTCACGCGATATTTTTGCCACTAATTCAAGCTATATTTTTGCGGTACTTTTCTAACGAATTTACGCAATATTTTTTTTACTGATTTACGTGATATTTTTGCAACTAATTTATGCAGTATTTTTGCGAATAATTTCCGCTACTGATTCACGTGGTATTTTCACGACTAATTTACGCGATACTTTCGCGGATAATTCACGCAATATTTTTGCGAATAATTTCCGCGACATTTTCATGGTATTTTTGTCACTAATTTGCAAGATATGTTTTCGAATAATTTACGTAATATTTTTGTTACTAATTTGCGCGATATTTTCACGACTAATTCACGCGTTCTTTTAACGACTAATTTACGCGATATTCCTACGATTAATTTCCGCGATATTTTTGCGGTACTTTTGTAACAAATTTACGCAATATTTTTTTGACTAATTTACCTGATATTTTCGCGACTAATTTACGCGATATTTTCGCGAATTCTATCTAAAAATCACAATTGGCAGTCGTTGGATAAAACGTTGAAAATTTATGAATACGCCTCTATTTTTGACTGCGATGTATCGCGTCGTTCTCGACTGGATTTCGAAGAAAATCGTAACAGTTCCTTCGACGCTTCTACGACGACGGCGAAACATTCGTTATTGTCAAATAGAGATAGGATAATTATTGGCGATCCTCGGTCGCCATTCGACGATATCCAACTAGCCTTCGCTTTGGAACTCTGATCGCGTCACGAATCTGGAAACTCGATGTCGAGTCCCGGTGACGGAGGCGATGAAAAGTGAAAGCTACCAAAATGGCGAGGGGCGGAGAGGAAAGAGACGGTGGGCGGGAAAGAAGAAAAGGCAAGGAGAAAGACTGGAAGAGGAAGCGAGAGCGCACGAAAGGAGCTCTCGGTAGATTGGCTCTGATAGATAATAAAGAGGGCATTTCTCCAAGGGATTGCAGCTAGGATGGTAACAGCGCTGGCAGCCGCGTCTGTCCACTGACAGATATTATAAGTAATTTTGCCGAGGAGGGAAAGGAGCGAAGACGGAGAGACGGAAACGCTCGCGTTAGCCGAAGAAGGATGCCGTTCGCCATTACGAACATCCGGTATGACACCGTGCGAGTCGTAACTTTCTTCTTCGCTTGCCATTTTCACCACGACGCTTTTGTATGTACGCTTTTATATCGTTGCGACGTTACGTACGAGCCCGCACCGGCGCTCCAAACGATAAAAGATCGTTTCTTAGCGATTTAAAACCGCGCGAACAACTTTCGACGCTCGAACTCTTCCAAAATGGAGGTTCGCATGGTTTCGCTTGGATACGGATTCCTCCTCGCGCTACCGCGAAAGAAATTCTTTCACCGTCTTCTACGCGGAATCGACTTTAAATTACGACGTTTACGTAAGCGCGCTGGAGAATTCTTTCCATCGTTTATTCTTTAACCTTTAATAACTAAACATTCGTCTAAAGTCTATTATTTGTTTAACAGACTTTGTCTCTTAAGTCTATTAGTAGTCTAACTCGTCCCTGTTAGTTTTGCGTATTTCCGAGAGCATGCGTTTCCATCGAGAAGGCTAACGCTAACTTTTACCACCTTTCTATTTTTCAATTGAAATACTATAATACTTCTCTTAAGATACACTGACTTGTTTGAAACAAGTAAGACTTATCATTTAACCCTGTATAACTAAGCATTTGTTTAATAGACTATCCAACTCTGCCGGTTTTTTGGATTCGAGGGGTTTCCGACACCTTTAACATCCGCCGAGAGGGCAAACGCTATTTTCTAGCACCTCTCTATCTTTAATTGAAGTATTATGATACTTCTCTTAAGATACGCTAATTTGTTTAAAACAAATAGGACTTATTCCTTAACCCTAGATAATAAACATTCGTCTAAAGTCTATTATTTGTTTAATAGATGTCGAGTCTGTTAAGTCTATTAGTAGTCTAACTCACTCCTATCAGTTTTGCGTATTTGAGACGTTCCCGACGTATACGATATCTGCCAAGAGACCAAACGCTAATTTTTACCACCTCTCTATCTTTAATTGAAGTATAACGATACTTCTCTTAATTTCAACGGCTAATTTCTTTGAAACAAATAATATATGAATGATCAGTTACAGAGAGAACACTGATTTAAGTTTAGTTATCTAGGATTAATGTTAATCTCCAACCGGAAACGATTAACCGAAGTCACCCTGTCAGTTCGGCGATGGAGGAACCACTACCTCGAGATACCACGGCCTGGAACGGAACTTAACGTACGGTTTCTTTTATTCCACGTCGAATACCGACATCAAAGTCCCTGCGCGAAAGCGGGGAGTCGAATCACCGCGTTAAATAGGGGGAAAGTAGAAGACGGTGGAGTGATGGCTGGACTGCTGGCGAACGCTGATAACGTGGCATTTATGTCTCGAAAGTCCCGCTTTTGGGGAGTAAAGGAGAGAAAGAGAGGGAAAGTAGCGAGAAGGATGGGAAGGACAAGGCTAACGCTAGAGAAGGTTAGGAAGGGGCAGTTTAATTAAAAGAAACCTAACGCTTGACGGTAAGGTCGCTCGAATTCGCTTTATGTCCAAGTTACAGACGGCTTTTATGACGGAATCACCCTGATGACCATCCCAGTGTACATCTGTGCCAGTGAGATAGGCCTGAACTCGTTATCCTAGCAATTAAGTAATATGAAATGGACGAAGCTTTTTCTTTCCTCCTTCGACGCGAATCCTTGGTGTTCCATCATCGTTTATTCCAATAACGAAGAAAAAAAGGACAACGGTGTTTCTGGCACCGTTCGTAGGATCCTACGACGGCTAGAGGCGAGAGGAGGCGTACGACGAGTTGGGCTAGAATCGTCATTCACGATGACCGTATCTCGACATTGGTCTTTCTCTTTGTGATTTTGATGATTCCTCGATAATCAATCATCCTGTAACCGATCGAGCTAATCGGGTCATCGAGTTGATCAGGTCATTTTTATCGTCCTGGTTAAAATATGTCCAAGTGTCAGACAGCTTTTATAAGGAATCATCTTGATGATGACCATCTTACCATACATCTGTACCCTTAAGATAGGCCTGAGCTCGTTATCCTAGCGATTGAGTAATATGGAATAGCCGAAGCTTTTTTTTCACTCTCTTGATGTGGATCCTTGGTGTTCCATCATCGTTTATTCCAATAAGCAAGAAAAAAAGGGACAACGATGTTTCTGGCACCGTTCGTAGGATCCTACGACGGCTAGAGGTGAGAAGAGGCGTGCGACGAGTTGGGCTAGAATCGTCATTCACGATGTCCGTATCTCGACATTGGTCTTTCTCTTTAGGATAGACTTTGTGATTTTGATGATTCCTGAATAATCGATCATCCCATAACCCAGCTAGCCGATCGAGCTAATCAGGTTATCCGGTTAATCAGGACGTTCTTATCGTCCTGGTTAAAATACGTCCAAGTGTCAGACAGCTTTTATAACGGAATCATCTTGATGACGACCATCTTAGCACACATCTGTACCCTTAAGACAAACCTGAACTCGTTCTTCTAGCAATTAAGTAACATGGAATGGCCGAAGCTCTTTTCTCACCTCGAATCCTTGGTATTCCATCATCGTTTATTCCAATAACCGAGAGAAAAAACACACGGTGTTTCTGCCACATTTCGCAGGATCCTAAAACGAGGTAGAGGTGAGAAGAGGAGCACAACGAGTTGGGCTGTAGATACACCAATGAAATCTAAACGACCGTGGTGCTAAAATCGTCAATCACGATCGTCCGTATCTCGAAACTGATCTGTCCCGAAGGTCTGTCCCGTATCGATGATTCCTCGATAATCGATCGTCCTGTAACCCAGTTTGCCGATCGAGCTCACCCTCCAGTCATCGAGTTAATCAGGACGTTTCTATCGTCCTGCTTAAATCCGAGAGCAACAACGATAAATCCTTCGCGCTTCGAGTCTTTCCAGAAGATGCAACTTCCACGATTCGAAACGCTTCGTTCGAGATGATTTACATTCCGCGTTCCTACGTTCGTTTCCTTAGAAAATGCAAGAAAGCAAGCAACCTCTATCCTTCTTGATAAAGAACGGCGGATGGTTCGCGGCAACACTCGCAAATCATCCCTAAATCGGGAAAGTTGGCTGACGGTATAGCCGCCTTGCCGATATATTTCTTCGGTTTCGCAGGATGCGCATTTATATTGCGTACACACGCGCGTCCATGTGTTACATCGAGTTCTCTGTGCGCGCGTGTGTGTGTGGGTGCTTTCTATCGGCGTGGCTCGTCATATGCGTCCTGAATAAACGGTGAGATTCTCTCGACGCGTATCCAGAGCCACGTACCAAAGCAAAAGAAACTGGATAAGATCGCGAAACTCTCGGGGAAACTCTCGTGAACATAATTTTTGTATTGTTTGCGGCCGCGAAGTCAGCCGTTGGCAATTTCGAAAGAAACGCCATTGCTTACGATCGAACTTCCGTATGACGAAGTACAACGCAACAGCAATAATCGAGATTACGATCGAGTTCGTCCGTAAAACGTTCTTCTCCGCTGGTACGAACGTATCGAAGAATTTCCATTCGAATTCATCGTGAACTTCGTCGAACTTCAAATTGGTTCAAGCGTTCTTCGGAAAGTCATTTCGTTTTTTCCCAACAGTTTTTCGTATAAATAACGCAAGAAAAAAAAACCTAAGAAACCGCAATTACAAACTGTTTTCTTTTCTTTTTGAAGGAAAACAGATTAATTATATAACATATATATATATATATGATAAAAAATATAGTACGAGCAATAAAAGAATAAATAATTTTTTTTAAAAACCGAAAATCGGTACGAACTTTCCGGACAATCCAATACAAAATAAAAGATTAAATCAACCGCATAATGATACCAATTTTGAATTGGAATTTTGAAGATGTGTCCCAAAAATGGGACATTGACGGATAATGGGTTGAGATTGATCAGTTCGACCTCGAAGAACGGTCAGTTTTAAATCACGTAGATTTCAATACGTCACGTAGATCAATTCAATTTAAGTAAAATTAAATTCCACTCTTATCTTATCTGGACGTGTAAATGGCTAAAAAACAACCAGTCGTTGTCCGTCCCGTTCGCGGTCATTTTTTGTAACGTTAAGCACGCACACACGACGCAAATGCGGACTACAAAGTGGTACGTTCCTCGGTCCATTAACCAAATGGGCTTTAAAGCGGTCGGCGCTGTAAAAATTGCCCTAGCGTGACGTATGGCCTCGCTCTCTTAGCATAAAGGGTTACCAGCGACCAATCCCCACCCTTCTCTCGCGCATTACAATGCGTATTACGCGCGTTGCCTCGCCTAACAGGTAGATAGCGAGCGGACAGGTGATTCCACCGTGTGTCGTAATGATAGGTGGGCTTTCGCGGAAGGGTCCTCCCCTTGTTGACGCTCGAAAAACCATGAAAGGAGCATATGTAATTTTCGATTCGTTACGTATGTGCGCGTGCTATCCAACGCTCGCGTTTAAACGAGTTTTAAAGATTAACAACTTCATAGACAAGCCGCGTCTCCTCATAAATATTCACGAATTATCCGCCAAAAGGTGTACGTGTTCGACGAACCTCTCGTGGATTTTACGTCCTGACGCGTTCCTACGAGAAAAGACGAATAAGGGTCCCGACCGCGACGAGAGGACGTCGATGACGATTTATCGCCTCGTATGTTCCCGCGATCGTCAAATTTTTCTTTACGCAGGTAACATTGTTATTTATATATGTATATATGATATATTTTAATATTGTTATCGTATGTATTTTTTATATTACAGTATTGTAATTTATATTCGAATTTTAGACAAACTTATAATTTATATAAAATTTATATATATTTTTTGTGTATATACAGTAATTATATTACAATATATTACATACACATATATAAATAACGATATTACGATATAATATTATATACAAATATACTAAATAAACCAAAAAGTACATGCAACTCGAAACCGGCTGGCAGAGCTTCCTTCGCGAATTTATTCAATAAACTCTCAACTATTCGGCACTGATGAGACGTATCGGTAAACATCGTAACCCATATTATCTCTTAAACCACTTACACGAATCATTGTAGGACAAAAACCGATCGCTAAGTTCTTTGCCACTATTTTAATTTATACATATATATATTATAAATAAATTTAATATATATAATGTATTATGTATTATATATATATATATAT
>JAITYT010000142.1:942941-957082 GCA_025433975.1 Liostenogaster flavolineata
GAAAATTTTTGCTCACGCGTACGAATTTGTGGTGTACGTTTTCAAAGCGTCGTCAATTGGAATTCATACAGAACTGTAATCTAACGTAGATGTAGGAATACTGCGACTGCATTTTTTTTAATACTATTTGTCAGCTCTGCGATGTTTTGTGACTTTCAACACATTCCCATTGGTCACCCTGTAAATCGAATATTTCAATCGAATTAGAGCTAGTAATTGAGTGCTCGTGAAAATAAATCCGAATTTAGGAACGTTACGGGTTTGGAGAAGCTGTAATGGGAAAACGAGCGAAGCGAGCGCGGAGAGCTTCTCGATGGTCTTTTCCCTAAAAAAAAAGAAGCGATTCCGAGTTGAAAATCGACGATCGACGATTTAGAGGGTCCGACTGGCTATGACACCGCCTATCAATTGGCATTCCATTGGCACACCAGCAAAAATTATAGAATTTTGTGCTCGTTCGAACCAGGCTGCGCGCTATCGTTAGGATTTTCGGTTTTAACGATCATCCGATGAAACTATCGAAAATATTCGTATATTTCACGATCGAATCCGAGGAATTGTAATAATAAATAGAAGAAGAAGAGTAGAAAAGTAGGGTCTCTTCGATGGGCAGAAAGGCAGGCTCCAAGACGAAAAGCGACGAAAAAGTCGCGATTGACTACGTCATGGTCTCCGGCAAAAATCATAGAATTTATTTGCCAAAAGTCCCTACTTTTGTGCTCACTCGACCGAGGCAGCGCTCGATCGCTTCGATTTTCGGCCGGAGTACTATTTCACGAGCTACTCGCGCGTTAAAACTGCTCGATGGGACGCCCCGCGGAGAGGCGGTGCATCTATCACCGAAAACGCGCTCGCGGAGGCGCACGAGGTAGTCTCGCCTGTAACTCGAGTCTGGTGACTTTTAAACGGCTGGCATAAAGGACCGTGGCACCTCTCCGCGCGGTACAATGCGCGCCTACGGTACAGATCCCAGGCGTATGCATCGCCAGCGACGCGTTATTTATCGTCCGCCTCGAGGACGCGCGTTTCGCGTGCCGCCTACAGAAGTTATGTTACGCGTTCGAGCGCCCTCTCGCCTTCCATCCGGGCCACCTCGAGGATCAAGAGGTTAGACCTCGACAGCCAGCACGGCCAAGCCGTCCTCCTGCCCCTCCTGCGCCTCCGTAATCCGTCGTATCGATATTTCTCTCCTAACCGGCCGAATCGTCGCGCGCCAACAATAGGAGCCTCCGACTTCTCCGAGACCTTCTCGTATTTTCCCTCGGCTCGTGTCCTTGTCTTTACTTCCCTCCTACATTTTCTCTCCTGGTTCTGTTTTTTGCGATCTTCCACTGCTAACTGGTCGAATCGATGCGCGTTAACAATCGGAGCCTCCGAATTTTCGCTCTGACCTTTTCGTATTCTACCCTGTCTTCTCTTCCTCGACCCAGCGAGGATTCCCATTTTTTAACGCTCCTTCCAATTTAACATTCGACACCTTTAACTTTTCCTCGACTTAGAGGTGATTCGTTTTTAAACGCTGGTTCCAACTTCGTATTGGACGCCGTTAACTTTCCCTCGACCCAATGATGATTTCCCATTTTTCAACCTTCGTTGCAACTTAGCATTGGACGCTGTTAACTTCTCCTCGCGAGATTCGTCTCGAATTCTTCCCTCTCGAACCAGCGATCGATTCGTAGCACAGCTCGGTCGCGAATTGCCCATCGAAATTCGTGATTACGGCGCGAGCTGAGCCTGGTTAGGCTGGGTCGCAGTTTCATTTTCGTTGGCGGAGCGTCAACCCCTTCCGCGTCGGAGCTTCCTTCCTTTCCTCGTTCAACGTGGCGCGAGTCACCGGTGCCAAACAGCCCCGACGAAACTTACGACACGTTTCTGGCGCCCTTCAGGAACGGACGCGGCGCTAACGACTTTTAGATCATTAGTTACCGAAACTACCAATACAATTATCGGTTGCTGGATATTTATTCCCTTAATCTCGGCGGCGGTACTCCCGGGCAAGATTGCCGACCACGAGCAATTCGGAGAGACTATTCCCGTGGCGTTCTTTAGATCCCGACGCCGGTGAAATCTCTTCCTACTCCCTTCTAGTCTCTTTCCGTGGCTGGTCATGTTCTTTCGTATCCCTGGCCTCGTTTGTTTCGTCGTTACGGCGCTAAGGTCTCGATCAAGCCGCTGATTATCGTAACGACGTCCAGAAAGTCCCGAGCTTCGTTAATTCACCGACTTGCTCGAAGTGATCAATGCCTCGCGAATTGGACGCTCGAAATCTACCTCGACCTTCGAACTATTCCATCGACTCCCGTAGAATGGAACGCCGTGCTAAAAGTGGAAACATTAAGCGAGCGCAATCTTCAGCATTTGGGGCCAAGTCTTTTGTCAATCTTGTCTCAAAAATAAAAGTAGTAATCGTAGTTAATGATAATATGCCGTATTAAACTTTTCGATACACGGATATTAGCATAATAATCCAACTTTAGGCTCCATTTTGGTGACCGGTAACTATTGTCACTCGTAGTAACGCAAGAGTTAAAGCGACTGAGTCTCTCCGTGTTCTCTCTGAGTTCTAGTCTCGCCGATTATCATAATGACGTCGGCGAAGTCCCGAGCTTCGTTGATTCACCTAACTGGCTTAAAGTCGTCATCGACCTCCGAAGGATACCTTCAAAACGGCTGGAGGACACCGTCGCGATGCTTTCGCAAAGTTTTAGTTCGATGATAAAACATTGCTTTTTGATGGGAAAAAACACCGGTGAAACGATAGCTTGACTTGATAAGCGTTATCCGGATTCCACACTAGAAAAATCGACCATTATCGATTGGTTTACTGAATTTAAACGTGGTCACCCAAAAGAGGTGGCTACATCGGAAAACATCAAAAAAGTCCAGAAAATTGTTTTGGCAAATCGTAAAGCGAAGATGCGAGAGATAGCTGGCACTCTAAAGATATCGAAGGAACGCGTAGGCTTTATTTTGCATTATCGGGCATTATTTTCAGACCGGGAACTTATCAGCCGATGCGATACTAATACCCAACACCATTGCGCGCACTTTCCGTGGCTGGTGATGTTCGTTACTACCCCTGGCCTCTTTTGCTTCGTTAAAGAAATCCTTCCGAGGTCTTAATCAAGCCGTCGATTATCATAACGATGTCGGGTAAGTCCGGAACTTCATCCATTCACCAAACTCGCTCGAAATCGTCATCAACCCCTAAAGGATTCCTTCAAAGCGGCTGGAGGAAACCTTCGCGATGTTTTCGCAAAGTTTCGGCACTACGACGTCGACGAGAGACGAGGATTGGAGTCTACGGCATCCCACGAATGCCAAGGTTCGTTTCTTCGAGCGGTCCAGCGACGAGTGGCCTACCTATCCGCCTACTTACCGACCTACAACGGATTGCAGCGCGGATAGCGCGAGTTATTATCCTAATACGCCACGGTGCCTCGCGAAACAGATTACCTTTCTTTCGGTTCTTGGCGATCAAGATGATTGATGCGTTTTAGATTGGAAGTTTAGCTAGCGGAGCCGCCAAATTCGCCGAAATCCTCGCGGCACTTTCGAACCCTTCCTCCTTCGAATTGAAGGTGTTGGCCGTCTCTTGGCACGGAGGTGGCCTCGCTCGTTCCTTCGGCTCAATTTTTTCGGGACTTCGTTCTAGACGATACGATCGACCGACCGACCGGCCGACCCTTATTGTACCTGGACGCTCCAATAAAATCCTTCGTACGAACGACTGGAGACTTCCTGTCATTTTGCGAGAGGGTTTCTCCCACGACGAATAATTCCAATTTTCCGATGGAATTTCTCAAAGATTATTCTTTCTTCAGAGATTTCGACCTTTTTAAAATGCCCTGGCGGGAATTCCTCGGTCGTTCGCGTCCGTGCTGGCGCTTCTTAGCAGGGCGTAGGTCTGGCGGGTGGCGAGGGGGTACGGGAGGCGCGCGAGAGGGTGGTCGGTACGAGCGAGTCGAGAGAAGTCGCCCGATGGCGTTTGCAGAGCAAAGAAGTCATTATATTTTCTCGAGGCGTCGCGAGGAGCTTAATCAAGACGGCAGCCGAGCGGAATCAGCAAGGACCCCATTAGTTTTACGTTTCGTCCTTTTCTCCTACCTCTTCCACCCCTTTTTCTTCTTCTCGTTCTTCCTTCTCTCCCCCCTCCTACGCCTGGTCTATCTCCTCTAGCTAACCCTCCTTCGTCCTCCCCCGCTCTCTCTCTCGGGACTCATTGTCCAGCCCTAATAACCGCAACTTTTAATTGAATTTGCGAACGGTACGAATCAACTTTCCTTCGTACAGTTCGGATTCCGCTGATTGCCGGCGTCTCCTCCCTCTCCGTCGATCCCGATCATCCGCATCGAGATTCTAAAGATGTCAACCCTCTACGTCGATGAGCGAAGCGTCTCTCTCGCTGGGCGATCCTGTCATTCGCGATGCCGAATCGATCGTTCCAAGGAGATCCAAACTACTTCCAACGACCAATCCCGCTTCGAGTTCACGTAATTTCTTCGTCTCGGAGAAGTTAACGGTTCGAACGATGAGAGACACGACGAGAGTAAAGTCGAATTCGGTCGTTTTGACTTTCGCGAAGGTAGAAGAAACTATTCGCAAATCTTCGTACCGAATCGAGACCAACTTCGTCTTTAACTGTAAAAGTCGATTCCCAAACCCTACGCGCCTGCTCTTATCAAGCTAGACGTTGATCTCCAGGGACCGGTATTAAGCTATTCGCGTTAGGCAAAGCTTGCAACCAGCTCGTGAGAATCAGCCTGGTACTCTGCTGGAATTTAGGATGTTCATTGATCTCCAAACGCGCTGGAATTCAACGTGGTTGAGACTCCATCCACGAGATGGCACGCCCACCCTCTTCCGCCATCGACTAGTATCGCGTAAACTCGCACCGAGCTCCTAACGAAAGACCAAGATCTCCGTTTCGTCCTCTTTGCCAATTTCCCGCTTTAAAGGTGTTAAAGTTAGGCTACGCCTAACAAATCGGAAAAGACGTTCGGAGGCTAGCGAAACATCGAGCCGCTCCATAGTCGCCTATGCCTTCGTAGACGAGCGGTCGGCGTCGTCACTCACTTCTGACGTCACTTCCTTCTCGACGCGTGACACATCATCGACGACGTAGGTGGGCATTGTCGGGAGCCGACCGTCACGCGCTATCGAGGCTACTCAGGTGCATCGGCTCATTGAAATGGGAACGAGGGGACACGAACGCCGATCCGAGATAGTTGGCTTCTTCTAATCGGTCGCACTCTAACCACGTTCGCCTATGGTGCGTCGAGACCAATAAGATCGCTATTAATTGTTTCGTTCGGGAACTCGACTGAGCCATGGAAGGCCAATTGTCCATTTTTGGGTACAATGTCGAGTCGGTGAGGTCGTGTTTAGGAAGAAGTGTCGAACTTAAGGTCGCCATCGGGACGAAGTCGTTCGTCGGGTGAACCCAAGCTAGATTAACCCTAAAGACGAACGATAGGAACATTGTCGAGCCGCCCAACCGTGGAATATCAAGAACGGACGTTGACGTGACTTTTGAAGAAACGAGTTTGGATTTTTTGGTCCGTTGGTTTGGCGATTCGAGTGGCAGTCGAAGATCAACGCAAACCAAGAAGATTACGGTAGAGGTTAGGTATCGAGTGGCTAACTGCGACTCTAGGAAACTTCTCAATAACGCGAAGGAAACGGCCGACTATTTAGTAATTAGCGTGGCCGTGTCTACGGAGAGGAGGACTTTCTAGAAGATCGTCATTAGCTTCAATTGTCCGTAGGTAATTCCAGAGTGAAAGAAGCAAGAAGAGCGCCGGAGAAATTGTCGAGATGGCGAAACGAACAACGACGATGAGGACAAGGAGCTCGCGACCGCGAAAACGACGACGACGAGGAAGCGAAAGGTTCCTGGCTAGGTTGAGTCTTTCTTCGAGGTGATGCGTACGAGCCGCGTGCAACCGTGAGAAGGAACAGTTGCCATTGTCCGGTCTTTCTAATTGACCACGATGGAATCCAACATGGATTAGAACGACGATTGGCATCAATTATCACATCGGCTGATAAGTTCCCGGTCTGGAAATAATGCCCGGTAATGCAAAATAAAGCCTACACGTTCCTTCGATATCTTTAGAGTATCAATTATCTCTTGCATCTTCGCTTTACGATTCGTTAAAACGATTTTGTGGACTTTTTTGAGAGCGTGCCGTGTCATCGGTGTTCATTCGACCACATAAAAACAATGTTTCATCACACACGAAATTCTTTTGTTTCGCTAAAACCACTGTAACTTTTGAACCAATCGTCGGATCGTCATGAAATTTTTACAGATATCTTTCGAAGGTTAGTACTTTCTAAAAACAATATTATTTTTGTATTTGTGGCCGATGTGTTAACGCTTGCACATGGAGCACGCGCGCGTCAACGTTAGCTCCGCATCTTAAAAAAAGCCTTTGAACTATCTGCAACCCAATGACAGGAACAAACGACGTATGACGAAGACCATACGCAACATCGACGCGATGGCAGGCGAGGATTCCAGGCGAATTTGATCCTTCCGTTCAACACAGAACTGAAGAAACTTCAAAAAGCTCGAATTTCGCCCCTATTTGGCCTGTTTCGTTCCAAATATTGAAACGGAAGGAAGGCGAGCATCCGACGGCTTAAAGAGCCCCAAAGAACTCCGAGAACTCGAAATCGAGGAAATTTCATTTTAAGACCGTCACGGAGCTGATCGATCGCGTTGTTGGCTATCTCGCATTTTGTTCGAGCCGAGATGGAAAAACGCACGGTGAACGGTATGCGTTCACGCACGTTCACACGTGACCGACGCAACGAACGCGCTTTGGACGAAGAGGAGAGAGGAGAGGGGAGCAAAAACCGTGAAGAACGACGAGGTTAGAGGGGTAAGAGGAAGCGAGGAGTACCAAAGAAGCATATATGTGTATATGTACATATACGCGTTATGGCATAATTGCCTGGTAATTATTCATTATGTTTATGTAGCATGTTATTCAATAACGCAGACCCTATAATTTACTTACGATTGAGCATTTCACGCTTCGCAATGGCTCACTCAATTACTCGGCCGCGAGTACGGCGGTATACGTGTCCGCCATTAGCGACGGTACGTGGCAGAATGTTCTTCGTGTGTTTGTGCGTGTTTGTATAGGTGTAGGTGTGCGTGCACGGACGAGCGCATGCCATTTCCTCGTAGCACACGTCGAGCGACTCTCAGTATGCAGAAGGAAGGCCCGCGGGGCCTTCGAGATACATACGAAACGTCTTTGGTTCCGTCGTTACGAGCACGCGTCTCGCTAAGAACGCGCCATTCGAATCGACGTCGACGACGACGACGACGACGACGGAGGAGGAGCAGAAGGAGAAGAAGAAGAAGACGTTGATACCGTCGATGATTTATGAATGGAGCTATCGGAGGGAGGAAATTGGACGGCGTACGATCGAATTTTAATTTATCCGTGACGCGGTGCCGACAGTTAACTGCTCCAGGTGTTCATGTGATTTTTCTTTTCTTTTTCATCTTAATTTTCGGGAGGATTGGCTGGTTCGAAGAGTCGAAACCGATGCTCTTTGAATGCGTCTTCAAACGTACGTTCGTTTCTTCGATGGTGGATAAGTGAAATGACAAGTCGAGTAAATTCGAGTGTTTCTGTTCGACGTGTCCTCGACTGCGATTTTTTTAGGAATTGTTATACCGAAATTGTCGAAATTATTCCAAACGCAACCTTTATTATGAAATTATCTTATATCAACGTACAGAGGTATCGTTTTTTCGCATAAAATTTTGCGAACGAAGAATCGTAGGAGCTCGGTCGATAGTCTCGATATTATTAGATCGATCGAAAAGTAATTTCATTTTGTCTTAATAAAAACGAAGTTGTTTTTTATGTATCTTTTTGCTCCTTCGTGTTTTTTAAATAAAAACTGTTAGAAAAAAAAACCAAAATTATTTTCCCTTTTTCTTACTTTCTACTTTTAAATTATAGATTGCCTTTTCGGTACCTCGTGCCTCGTACTCGTACTCGTACTCGGGACGCTGAAAACTTTCCAAGGAGCTTCGATAAAATTTCCCTCGACTAATACGGCGGACGATCGAAACGCGGCGCGTTTACTCGAAGCTTCTCCGATTTAACACGGTCACTACGAGCGAACGATCCCGCTTTGTCGTAAACGACACATCGAGGATCGAATGGATGGAGAAGATCGCCTCCAGTGGCGCGACGAGGCAGCGCAGCTCGCTCCAATTCGCTCGACAAAATAATTATCGACGTTCGCTCGTATATTCGCTCGCAACGTGACATAATGAGACCGTTTTATTTCCGTCAAACCGTCCTAATGAACCGCAGCAATAACGACGACCGCCTCGGTCGTATCGTTTCGTAAGCTCACCGTTGCGAAACGCATCGACCGACGTACCGGAGAGTCGTTTGCATTCCTTTACATGCATTGAGTCGCGGCCAAAAATCACCGACCATTAGTCATCGATTCATCTCCATTCAGGCGACATGATCGCCCTCTTCCACCCGTGCACGAATCGAGAAGGGGTAACGTTCGTTGAAAAAAATAAATAAATTAAATAAATTAAATAAAACGAAGTGATTCGAAAGAGGAAGTAGATAAGAGGAAGCACGATGTCGTAACCTATCTGTATCGCAAGGAATTTAAAGAAGGAATTTAACAAGGAATTGAATAAAATAAAACAAAGTCCTTCGAAAGAGAAAAAGGATAAGTGAAACCACGATGTCGTAATCCATTCGTATCGCGAAGACTTTAAAGAAGAAATTAAACGAAATAAAAGGAAATCGTATGACAAGAAATTTAAACGTGGAGTCGAATGAAATAAAACGCGAACCGTATCGCAAAACATTTAAATAAGGAATTTAAAGAAGGAATTGAATAAAATAAAACAAAGTCCTTCGAAAGACGAAAAGGACGCGGCATCGATTCGTCTACTGTCGTAACCCGTGCGTAACGCGAGGAGTTCGACTCTTCCACGACGCGAAGGCTCGACGCCTTGAGTCGCCTTTTTTCCCTCGTAACTTCGAGAAAAATAATATAACGCGAGTACGTCGAAATTCCACGTTACGTGGCACGTTCTACCGCAAAAGGCACGACGTTGCGAGACCCCGTCATAAATATCGTCGCGGTAAGCGCGCTCCTTTAAACGATGCGATAATTGATTTACTGACGCAACAACCTTCTTAACAAAAGAAAAGGAAGGTTTTCCTAGAATCCGCGGTATGCGATACCGTTCTTTTGAATCCTTAATGACGCTACGTCGCTCCTATGATCGAGCTTCCACCTTTCGGACGTCCCTTCGTTACACGAATCGATACATGAATATATAGGTATGGATATTAACGTAATAAAATAATATATCGATATATAATGTAATATACAATTATATGTTCGTACGTCGCATATTCGAAGTTAATTTTACGAAAGCGTGAACATTCGTAAATATTAGAAAAATCGATCGGCGTTGATTAAACGATTATTTATCATCATTATTATCGCTACTATTACTATTATTATTATTATTGGGTTGTCCGGAAAGTTCGTGCCGATTTTCGTATTTTTGACATTTATTTACTATTTTATTATTTCTGTTATATTTTTTATTATACATTTGCAATAAATTATTATATATATCATATAATTAATTTCTGTTCTTTAAAAAAAAAAGAAAACATTTTTGTTCAAAATTGGCACGAACATTCCGGATTACCCAATATTATCGAACGACAAAATTGAGCTTTAAAAACGATTTGTCTCGCGCTTAACGACAAATTCCAACTATCCATCGCTCTCGAACGTTCTCGTGCGAACGAGAACGAGTGTCGCTAGCCTCTCCTTACGGAATAAAAAAAAATCCCACGATTTTTGGTCGGTCCTCCCTCCCACTTTCCCCTCACGTCTGACCACCTCGTCGCGCAAAGATCCACGCGAGCGTCCCTCCTGATTAGTGTCTCGACACTCGGACAAACCTGTAGAGACGCGCCTATGGAGCCTATTTCGCTCTCGCGTGCATACAAGCACGCACGCACCCGTGTAACGCGGTTACCGTGGGGCGGCCAGTCCCGGCCATCTATGGCGATTTTAACCATTATATTACGATGCCAGTGGCATAATGAAGGTGAGTTTTTATCGTGGCTAGCCTAGTCGAGAAGAGACACAGTCCGAGCGAGCGAGAACGAGAGCGAGAGCGAAAGAAAGAGAGAGAGAGAGAGAGAGACAGTTGTCGCCGTGGCGCATAGACAGTTCCAATTCTCACGGTGTCCCTTATGGAACGGTCACTACGGGACTCCCACCATCGCACTTGAATCCCTCGATTTCTTTCCACCTTTTTCTCTTTCCATTCTCCTCTCTAGCCTGTCTCTCCTTCGAACCTCTTCCTCTCTCGATCCTCTCTCCGATCACCACCACCACCACCGCCATGATCAGAGTACGGTAGTGGTACTTCTCTTCGTTCTCCTTCGCTTCGAGCGAACGAGGAAAAAAGTAGTCACGCAAACGACGAGCGTTTAGTTGGATGACCATCGACGACGTCGTTAGAATGGATAGTGGATGTAACGCGAGTCGAAAGGGCCTTTTGTAAATCGTTCGATGACCGTTCTCGCTCCCAGGATTCTCCATAAGTTCCCGAGATCCTGGACGAGCCGACTGCTGGGATTTAATTGCCGTTCGCCAATCTAATTCATACGGACGATCGTCGCTCTACTTCTTCTTCTTCTTCTTCTTCATTTTTTTAGTATCTATAAATTATTATTTATTTATATATAATTGAGATATTTAAGGGTTCGTGCGTGTAACTTAAGTGTATCCGAAGGAGTTAAATTTACAGTTCCTATTAAAATAATGGCAATTATTGAGCGAATAATATGCATTTTCTTAGCAAGAATGGAGTTAAGCTGCTTTCAAAGTTAACGAGACAACTTTTTCCATTCTTAAGACAGCAAAAGTCCATGGAAAAAATAAATTTCCCTTGAAATAAAAAGAAATACGTACGCTTTACGTTATAATATTAAAAAATACTCGACTTTTGTTCTCTTTTAAAGAATCGTTACGTTAAAATTAATAATATCAACTTTTAACTATATGACTCATTAGTATCTCACTTAAGTATTATACTTAAATATCGCAATTTAAGTACAAATGGACTTAGGCCACTTTCAAAATAAACGGCTCGTTTATAACATATTTTTCCCATAAAAATGGGGCCCTGCTGGACCATTTGGTTTCGCTTGTCGCATGCCTTTTATTTTTTCAAAATATCTCTTAATTTGACCGAGATGGAGCCTAAAAGGTAAGTGCCTTCGTATCCGAAATCAAATGTCCGAAAAAATGCCGGCGTTTAAAGGTTGATGTACGAGCGTTAACCCCTTGCGCTACTTTCACGAGTCCGACTCGTGGTCTTAATCTCGGGCCAAGTACGATTATCTCGAATGGGATTTTGCAAGACGTATCGATGCAACTAGAATATGTAAAGTGTGGTACAAACACGATCAACGAGCGAAACGACGTGGGAATGGAGAAAATGTAAGGTGGCCTTGCACGTACCGAAATGTTTTAGAACGTATCCTACCAGGCAAGATTACTAATTTTAGACTGGTAAATATTTTTCAACCCGATAGTTTCTTGATATTTAATCGTTTATTTATATTTCCTTTTTCACTTTTGGGTCCGACGATAAAGTCATCGATTTCATTTAAAATATTACTACCGTGGATTTGCCTTCGCTTATATTTACTCCACTATTAAGATTTCGCTTTCGTTAACTTTGAAAGCGGCTTAACTCCATTCTTGCTAAGAAAATGCATATTATTCGCTCAATAATCGCCATTAGTTTAATAGGAACTGTAAATTTAACTCCTTCGTACGTAACGTAGGTATATTTTTAATCGCACCGAAGCACGAACCCTCGAATAACTCGATTTAAGTATAAATGGACTTAGGCTCGTATATTCGTTAAATTCGTTATTAAAAAGACGTTGGAAGGGGCGCGGCTCATCGTAATTCTATTTGTTCGACATAAGTGGCAAGAAACTCTCGCGACGTCTCCTCGGCGTCTCAATCGAATGGCGCGCGTATCGCCGGAGCGAGGAGTCGAATGGACTTTCCGAAACGAAACCGCATAAAATGCATACCGCGTGGCGATCGCTCACAGCGCACACAAATTATCCTTTCAAAAGCGAATCTAGATTACGATCGGCTCGTTCGATCGTCCTCGATCGAAACGGCGGCTGGAGAGAGGAGGAGGAGGAGGAGAAGAAGAAGAAGAAGAAGAAGAAGAAGTCGTCGCGACGACGAATAGTTTAAACGATCGCGGAGACAAACGACTTAATAAATAAGGTCGTGCGACTACCGGCGCTCGAGAAAAAGATGGAAGGCATCGGTGTTCGCGATCCGGGCATAAAAGCAATTTTCACGGTGCGTTCTTGCGGCGAGGAGGAGTCCGGCCCGGTCTCGCGCGAATCCGGATTCTTTTAATTTTCTTGCAAGTCCATCCGATAATCCATCGGCAAGAAGTCGCCGCGAACGACGCGAATATTTAAATAGTCGCGACCGGTAGGAGGCGATCGACCGGTTAATAAATCAGGGCGCGTGCGTGTCTCGCACGCAAACGGCTCTACGACGGACGATCTCTTAGCTCGCTAGTCGCCACCGTCGCGTTCTTTCTCGTACGCGTGTCACGAGTCTCGTCGACCAAACCACGGCGAACAAAAATTCCATTCGCTAATTTTCGCCAAGTCTTCGTCCTTTCCATCGTCCTCGAAACCTCCTAAGGGATTCGACAATTCCCCGTGTCGCCCATCCATAAAAAAAAAACACCTCGATGCGCTCGTCACCTCGCCAATTCGTTCTCTTTCCTCCCTTTGGTCCGAAACGAGAGACGGAAGTCTCTCGAACCGGTGGTGGGCATCGTGCGATCGCCGCTGATGTCGCGGTACGCTAACGTCCGCGAGATGGAAGCAGCGAGATTTCTCTTGGATGCGCACGCTGGATCCTACGACGTTCTTATCCTTATTATTCCACGGGACATCTCCGGCTAAAATCCGGTGAAGGTACGACGTCGGCCGGCTCGGAAGGAGGACGTTACATTCTTTGTACTTAGTCGTGCTCCTATCTCCCTCTCTCTCTCTCTCTCTATCTATCTATCTCCGTCTTCGTATCGCTCTTTCTCGCTCACTCCTTCGCTCTATCCACCTATCTACCTACCTACCTATTCTCCCGTTGGCTCTTACGCGGCATCCTTTCCCGCGTCCTCCCCTCCACCCCCTCGCCGCGCCACCAGCAGCCCTATTCTCGCGTTGAGTGAAAAGTTTTACTCGGGATATTACGCCTCACCCTCTCGCTGCTTCCCAAGGATTTCACCCCTACCACGGCGTACGTCGCATACGCGCGCATGGCCACCCTCTTTCTTCCCTCCTTTCTCCTCTCGCCCCGCCGCGCCGCGCTCCTCTTCTCTTCCTTTTTTCGCCTTTCTTCCTCGGTTATTCCGCCTCCTTCGTCTCGGTGGCTCTTTCTATCCTTCTCTCGAGTTTTCCGTCCTCCTCCTTCTTCTTCTTCTTCTTCTTCTTTAGTGGTAGTAGCAGCAGCAGCTTTCTTTCTCTCTAGCGGGCTTTCGCTCCCAGTCGACGATGGGAAGCGGCACAAACATAATATCATTACTATTTCGAAGTCTCGTTTTCTTACGAGTTCGAGAGGACATAATGCACCGTAGCTCGAGTCCTTTGTTTGCCATTCTCATTGTTTCTTCCAGAAGAGTTCGTCCGCTCCGCCGGCTCGCGTCTCTCCTCTCCACCGTCCAACCTCGTCCCAACCCTCGCAAGGAGACGCCGCTTCTTCGACTATCCTTTCACGAGAACCCGCAAACTTTTCGCTCTTTCGTATCCGCGCTCGCGACTGCGTTCCTCTTGCTCCTCCTCCTCTTGCTTCTTTTCGTCGTCGTCGTCGTCGTCGTTTTGCCGTTCCATCGGACAGCCACGCGACGAAGAACGTGTTTACGATCTCGTTCTTCTCTCGATTTTGGAAATTTATTTGCGGACGACGCAGCCGCGAGGCAACGAACGCCGCGCGTCCCTCCGAACGACTGGACTTCAACGACGAGGCGCGGCTTTTCTCTCTCTCTCTCT
>JAITYT010000142.1:969853-982296 GCA_025433975.1 Liostenogaster flavolineata
TAAGAACGGATCGAAACGAATCACGCTCGCGTATGCCGACTGCTAGGCGTTTCGATCGATCCTCGAGGCTGGGAGATCGAGACCAACGAAATGAGAGCTGAATTCGTCCGGATTTAAATGTTTCTCTCTCTCTCTCTCTCTGTATTGTTCTTTCTTGTTGCGACGAATGGCAAAGGTGTTTTTTTGTAAAATATGTCTTGAGAGACTCGCGGATGAACAGCCGTCCGTAGGCGTCCGGTACTACTTCGAGTGGACGTTGGATCGCGTTAGGCGAGATATCGCTAGTGGTAAGTGCCATCGCTCGTTAAATAATCTGCCAAGTTTCTTGAGGTTCCCAAGTGGTGACTTTTTTATGTAAAAAGACTATGAGAGTCAAAAAAGCGAATGTATTCGTGAATTCGAAGAATAATCGACGAACGCAAGTAATTCGAGTGTATGTTGGATCGCGTTAGGTAAACTTCCAAGTTACTAGATGTTTGCAAGTGGTGGCTGCTCTATGTAGAAAGACTATGAGAGTCAGGAAAACGAATGTATTGGTGAATTCGAATACCGATAAACGAAGAAAAGTAAGTCGAGTGTATGTTGAATCGCGTAGGTAAGACATCGCTAGTGATAAGTACTATCACTCATTAGGTAGACCGTCAAGTAGAGGTTTCCAAGTGGTGACTTCTCTACGTAGGAAGACAATGAGAGTGAAGAAAACAAAGGTATTCGTGAATTCGAAGAATGATCGACGAAAGAAAGTAGTCAGAGTGTACGCTTAATCGCGTTAGGTAGACCGCCGAGTTGCTACGAGTTCGCGAGTGGTGACTTCGCTACGTAGGAAGACAGCGAGAGTGAAGAAAACGAAGGTATCCGTGAATTCGAAGAACGATCGATCGGATCGCGTTAGGTAAGACGTTCCAAGTACTACTAGTTGGATACAGACTAGTACTAACCTCTAGAATTAGAAAGACAACGAAGCTAAATAAATGGAAAAAAACTTGGATGCCGAATGGAAGAAGAAGCTCGCGCTTGGAAAATCGCTGGAACCGTAGGAGAATGGAACGAATTCGCTCTAACCTCGATCACGTTCCAATCCGTCGCTGACGTATCGCCGGATAACATGTCATCGAAACGAACCGACCAAGTAGAAGGCGGGATACCAGGATAAATACGAAATCGATGATAAACTGGCCGATCCGTAGGCGGTCTCGTGGTAGGGATAGAACGACACCTCCTTAGAGTCGGAATAGCCCCGCGTATACGCCGACCTATCGTAGCTCGTACAGGTTCTCAAGCTACTTTTTGCTTCCCACGGTTCTGGTCCTTGTCGTTGCAGCTTCTGCGGCCGAGCGCGGTCGCGCATTCCAACGAACAACGTACAAGTACACGAGCGCTACGCGTTCACCTACGAACGATTTACCGTTCGCGGATTTATAAGACGATTTCGATGGAATCCGTCCTGCCGTTCTTTCCCACTTACGAAAGAATTTCGCGAAAGTCTTTGGCCGACGGGCGATCGTCGAAATTTCGAGGAAAGTGCGGCTAGGATCGCGAGACACAAAGTTTGCCGCGATCGATAGTTTCCTCGCGCTACGTAGAAACCTTTCATCGTCGACCAATTATCCGATGAATCGTCCAACGAATCGTTAAAAGTATCGTCCAAAGTAACATCCGACGAATTATCCTACGAATCATCCAACGAATTTGTCGGCGAAACATCCGACGAATCATCCGATGAATCGTTAAAAGCATCATTCAACGAATTGGTAAAATCATCATTCACAGTATCATCCAACGAATTATCCTACGAATCGTGTAACGAATATTTCGACGAATCATCCAATGAGTCGTTAAAAGCACCATCCATAGTATCGTCCAAAGCATTATTCCACGAGTCATTCGACGAATCGTTAAAAGCATCGTCCAAAGCATTATCTGAAGCATCATCCAACGAATCGTCCAAGGAATCATCCGACGAATCGTTAAAAGCATCGACCAAAGTATCATCCAACGCATCATCCGACGAATCATCCAAAGTATCATCTCATGAACCATTCAACGCGTCATCCAAAGCATCATCCAATGAATCATTCAACGAATCATTCTACGAATCATCCATGAATCATCCAGAGCATCATCCGACGAGTCATCCAACGATCTGGAACGACGGCGCGTCGCGTTCACGCCGACGAATACTTCGAGGAGCTCTCGCTTCGTCGGAGCATTTTCATGGAGAAAAAATGCCTTGCCAATTAGAAGAGGCGCGCGCGCGTATGGCAGCCGAATTAACGGAGGAGGCGCTCGATGATTTATCGATGATAGCGAGGTTTTTGCGCGTCTCTTACCGGAGGATAACGTTTAACGATCCTAACGAGTGGGCGCATTAGTTAAACCGAATCGTGCGCTCTTTGCGTCAGATGTAAACGTCCTACGATCCTACGATAGATATCGAGGAACGACCTTTTTATCGATTCTAACCTTATAAGAATTAACGCGAACCGATCAATGCCACTCGAGTTCTCCGTTCTTCCGCGTACTTTTACCATTACTCTCGAGATATCGACCTAGTAAAATCGTTCCTCGTCGATGAAACGTATCCCTTCCGGCTTGTTACCGGAAGGTATCGTATTGGTTTCTCTTCCTTCAGAAACGACAGAACTTTCCTGTAGACCTAATATTTCCATTCGACCCGTTCGAAGGGTCAACGAACCTCGACAAGGATAGGCAATACGCTTTCCTAATTCCCCCGTAATAAGGGCGAACGACTCTAAATATACGGTACGAAGCGCGATGAAGGCAAAGCGAGAGAAAAGGACAGGACATCCAGGAGACTCGAAGAATGAAGAAGAGGAAGAAGAAGAGGAAGAAGAAAGGGGAACGGCCATGCATGGTGAAAGAGAAAGAAAGAGAAAGAGAGCGAGAGAGAGAGAGGGGGGGGGTAAGAAATACGGGGAAGCCCTCGGATGGAGCAGTGGGGAATCGCAGGACGAAAAAAGGAGCGGCCCCGGTCCCTTTGCCTTACAATTAGGAAGGCTCACGGACTGGGGCCTACGGGACATATTAAATAATTTATAATTGTTTTGCCTCGGCCGGTGATACACGTCGTCGAGTCGTTTACACAGCGAGGTACAGCCGTACTTTTTGCCAGCTATTTCTCTCTCCGAGAGAACTCTTGACAATGACGGATCGTTGGATACGCGATTATGAAGTCGCGAGCGATTCCGCCGTGCTCGCCGTACCCCCGATCGGCCGCGATACGCTGATGATCTTCCGTTCGTCCTAACGTCTAGTCTGTCGCTAGACGTAACGTCGAGGGAAGCTCGAGTTTCGTTCGTTTCGTCACATTGCAGGAGACGTCGTTAAATTGGGACCGTCGACATCGGAAGCGTTCGTTTCGCGCGAACCGTTCTCCGGTTTATAAGGAGAAAAAAGCTGTCCTTGGAAAACAAATTTCGGCCGTTCTTTTTCAATCGTTGCATCTATGTTCGGGTACTGCGATTTTTTACCGTTTTGCTTGTACTTATCTCGCGTTTTATTCCTTTTTTTTATTTTTGCGATTTCTTTCGTTCTTTATCGATTTTCGATTTTTTAAAAAAGACATGCCATCCTTTATTCAAAATCATCGAAAGAAGGTCTTAATTAAGATCCTTATCTGATTTCAAACATTCTATTTTTTTAAGACACGTTTCGTTCGCTCGTCGATCAATTCTTCGACTTTTCGTTTTAAACACGATCGCGACTCGACGATTTTCGGTGAAAATTATCAGTCGGTTTTTTCCAATCGTTACGATTTTGTTTGGGTACTGCGACCTTGTACTATTCCTCGTTCTATTCCTTCTTTTTTATTTTATAACTTCTCCGGTTCTTTTAATTATTTTTGAAAAAAAAATGCAATCTTTCATCCAAAATCATCGAAAGAAGGAACGACGTCTTACCGATCTTACAGGGTCTCGAGCTTCCGACCGTCGAGATTTCCGATAATTTTACAAGGACAAAATCGAGCGATGAATCGAAGGATACGAAGTTTCAGCGAAGATTCGAGCGAAGTCGAGCTGCGATTTGTTCGCGCCTTGTCAAAACGAAACGACGGTGACGGTCGGATCGAACGCGCTACCTCGCACTCGCTCGTGAAAACGGTCCAACCGACGACACGCGACGCCGCTTCGATCGCGAAGGCGTACCTCGACGGTCGACCGAGCGATCGACGCGGCCGCGACCATCTCGAGAGTTTGATTTACGAGCGCGAGTAGAGGAGAGCGACCGCTCTCCGCTCCGCGATCCTTCGAACGTGGAATGCGCGCGACGAGACGTCAACGCCGGGGTTTAACCGCAAGAAAAGCGATTTTTTCGCCGACTAAGTCGCCATGCGAGCTTCCTCTTTTCTCCTTCCTTCCTTCCTTCGTCCGTCCGCTCGCGCAAGCAAATTATCCGACTTCGATATTACGCGAGTGGAAGAGAAACGCGATAATTCTCGTCTCGATATTTTTGCGAAAGATTATACGTCGATTTTCTTGCTATCCGTTAATTAGAGAACGCGAATTTGTCCATTCGTTCATCGGGGAAAAAGAAGCGATTTTTTTTTTCGTCGAAAAGCGTGTGGACAAAATTCGGCTTTCCATCCGACATTTTTCTTTAGGTGACGTCATACTTCGAAACATTGTTTATTGGTCCTGCGCAAATTCCTGTCGTGAATATTTAAACGAAAGACGCGATAATTCTCGTCTCGATATTTTTGCTATTTTTTAATTAAAGAACGCAAATGCGAATTTGTCGATTCGTTGATCGGAGAAAAAGAAGCGATTTTTTTGGCCAACGTTCTCGTAGCAATTTTCTCTGCGACTCGCAAGTATTGGGTTGTTCGGAAAGTTCGTGCCGATTTTCGTTCTTTTTTAAAATTTATTTATTATTTTATCATTTATATCATAGTTTTTATTATATGTTTTATTATATAAATAATAAATAGTTCTATATGTTGCATAACAAATTTTTCTTCATCAAAAAAAATTAAATCTAAAAAAAAAAGAATAAATTTTTCCTCAAAATCGGCACGAACTTTCCGAACAACCCGATACAATACAGAAAGATCCTTCTCCTACGTCACGCGATAATACACGCGTGTATCTAGTCGCGTTCCTCTTTTCTCCTCGCTTCCTCCCCGTTCACCGGACGCGTCGCTCCAGTTTTTGCGCGGAACGTTTCGTTATCTGCGCGACGAGCGTGCTCGACGACCGATTCCAGTTTCGAAAGACGATAAGCGCGCCTCTGGGCGACATTCTTGCGGCTCGGCACGCGGCGCTTCCTTCCGCGGTATCGCGCGTTCCCACGTACAGATTCGAGCGCTCTTCTTCTTCCTCCTAAATCGAACCTTCTCCGTGAGCCATCGAAATAAGGCGGGTTCTTAACGCATTGTCAGAGTGCCAAGAAGATGAAAATCCTCCTTTCCTCCGCCTTGGCAGTCTGACAATGCGTCGAGTGGCACACGGGTAACGGACTTAAAATCGAGGAATTCTTCGACGTCCGCCCAGTTGGAACCGAAGCCGTCGATTCCGCGCGTATTTCGATTTGAATACGTTCTTCTTTGGTCGTATTTTGCAACAATTTAAATTATCGTTGCGAAAAGCGGCGGAGAACTGTATAAGAAAGAAAAGAGGAAGTAAAAGCTCGAAAAAATGGCGGAGCTACGAGAGGTGAACAAAAAAAGAAGGGAAAAAGAGGGGAAAATGAAGAGAAAAGCTCAAAAATGACGGATAAAATGGCAAAAGTGAGCGTCGATGCGAGTCGAAAGGGCGAATTCCTCGCGAATTTTCATTCGAATCCGTTCTTTCTTGGTCGTGTTTTGCAACAATTTAAATTATCGTTGCAAAAAGGGATGGAGAACAGAAAAGGGAAATGAAAGCTCGAAAAAATGGCGAAGCCACAAAAGTGAACAAGAAAAATAAAAATAAAGAGAAAGGCTCGAAAACGACGGAGAAACTCGCAGAAGCTAGCGTCGACCGAGTCGAAAGGACTAATTTCGCGCGCTTTTTGATTCGAATCCGTTCTTCCTTTCTTCCTCGGTCGTATTTCGCAGCGATTTAAATTATCGTTGCAAGAAGCGATGGAGAATAAAAAAAGGGAAGAAGAAAGAAAGTAAAAGCTCGAAAAAAATGGCGGAGCCGCAAGAGGCCAACAAAGAAAAAAGGAAAAAAGAGGGGGAAAAAGCAAGAGGCTCGAAAAGGAGGGAGAAACACGTAGAAGCCAGGGCCGAAGCAAACGGACACCTTCGTTTCGTTTTCGCGGTAGGGATTTGAGCCGTGCTCGCGCCACGCCGCGCCGCGTTTCTTCTCTCTCGTGGCCGTGGTCGTCGTCGCCATCGACGTGGACGTCGAGCGATCTATTTATTTAACCGCCACGTACGGCGCATCCGGAGGCGAGACCAACTAAAATTCCGGCGGCGTGTCCGTCCATACATATCGATGAGTCGCGGAGTTTCATGCCGCGTTCGGGAGCTGCAAGAGCGGTGGTCGCTGCTGGTGTCACCGGTACGAACCGAAAGGACTCACGTGAGAGAGAGACAGAGAGAGAGAGAGAAAGGAGAGAGAAGAGAAGGGCCGAGGAGAGAAGGAAGATCAAAGCTGGCATCGAAGAAGGAACGCAAGAAGAGAACGATCTCTTCCGTGCAAGAAGGACGACGGGAAGAATCGCGAGGCAGCTGACTCCTGCGTCAAGGATGACGTATGGCGGACTGATCGAACGCGTCTTAAGATACGTACGCTGCGGGGAGGAACTCCAATCGAACCGACGTCTTCCGATTTTTCTATCGAACCGACATCGTCCGCTTTTCCTATTGCTGGCTCAAACCGAACCGACGTCTTCTGATTTTTGTATCGAACCGACGTTGTTCTTATTTCGAATTGAACCGATATCGGCTGACCTTCGTATCGAACCGACGCCGTTTGCTGGTTCAAACTGAATCGATGTGTCACTCGACAACCGCGACTCGTAAGGTCGATCAGGCTTCTTCGTTGATCGAAACTACCGAATTGGTTAACAGCTATCTACTTCCTCGACCATCGCACCTTTAACTACCTTTCCACGACCAAGATACTCCCCACTCGTCAACCGTCCACTTGTCCTTCCCAGGACATTTATCAATTTTAAAATCCTATTTAATCACAAAATACGTCTTTCTACCAATCGAATACGTTCAAAACTTTCCTTTTATCCGTAACAATTTCATTTTCTAGAGACTAGCTCCGGACCTTACGGTTCCTTCGAAGACAACAAAAAGATCGAAGCTACCAAAGGTCGACAAAATTCGAGGTAACTTCGTGAAAAGCGCGATGAAGAAACCACCGCTGGAAATCAGCAGCCGTCTAGTCATCGGAAAAGGATGGAAATTGTGGAAAATCTTTCAGCAAAGATCGAAACAATCGCTGTCCATAGCGAAGAAGCCGTCGCTCTAGCGCGATCAGCTCCAACTAGCGACACGATGATCGCGGACTCGTCTCGGATCAGCTGCGAGCTCGAAGACGCGATTGGAACGGATCGTAAAATTAATGCAGCGGCTATCCGGGAGACGACGCGCTAGAGTAGGGGAGCTAAAGCGCGAGGGGTGGGAGGTAGTGGGAGGGAGAGTCGACAGCAAGCCACCTGACAACCCGTTTAACCTCGTGGTCGCCTCTCGTTTATGACAAAAAGAGGAGGAATCCGGCAATATGGCGCTCGTAGGTTATTAAAGATGGCAGCTACCGGCTCCTTTCGAACGACGACAAGCGTATCGATACACGGGGACCGGTACGCCACCTGCGTGCGTACCGTGCGGCCACGAGGTGCACCGAGAAGCGAAGCTTTCTTGTCGGCTTCGGACTTATCACCGACGTGCCGTGTTCGAACGAACTCGTGTTTTCGAGCTGGATGATCGACGAACCGCTGTCTTTCGCTAAGAAAGGATCTTTCTGCCAGGGAGGATCGAAATCGACGCTCCGAACGTTTCGATTGACTTCTAGCTCTAAGATCGAGCTCGCGATCCCTACTGTAGGGTGCAGAAGTTCTAGGTCTAGTTCCAGCCTAGAGCTGGCCTAGAATTAGCTCTAGCCGTTTAGCTATAATTAGCTTAGAATTAGTTCCAGCTGTTTTGGCTGATTCTAGGCTAGAACTAGAACTAGAAAGTCTACACCGTAGAACTAGTTCTAGCCGTCTAGCCTATAATTAGCCTATAATTAGCCTAAAATTGGTTTTAGTCATCTTGGCTAATTCTAGGCTAGATCTAGGACTAGAACGTCAACACCTTACGGTAGAACTAGTTCTAGCCATCTAGGCTAATTCTAGGCTAAAACTAAGGTTACAACATCTACAACCTTGCCCTGCCATCTTAAGGCTACGCACCTGGATTGCGCGTGAGTTTTGTCACACGAAGAGCACGTGAGTGGGAGCGTTGAGCGTTGAGTTTTCGAAGAATCCGGAAGCTACCAAACTCTGTGTGCGCGAGTGTGTGTATTATGTAATCTGGCGTGGCCAGGAAACGGTAAACGCCTTTTCGACACCATCTCGAGCTATCTAGGATTTCGTTGTTAGCCAACTTGAGTTTGCCTTGTCGATTATCCCAACGTTTAGGTCATTTGGTATCAACGTTTATGCTGTTCGGCATTGTTCGATCTCGAATTTGGCAGGACAACGTTCCACCTACGAGGCTAGAGGCTGAAATACAGGCTGGAGATGCGACTCGAACGAAAGATCGGCTCGCGACGCGGCATTCGACGCCTTGAGTTACGCGTCACGTTTGCCCCAAGACGTGCCGACGTTCCACGGACCGTGTGTCTCGGTTAAACGACGACGTGACTATACGCGGCTCCGTTCGAGCGGAATCGATCGAAAGTTCTCGTGGTATTGTCACCCGATGTGAATTCGCGCACCTTCCGTTTGCGCGTCTCCAGACTCGTAACTTGGTCCCTTTCGATTTCCACTACCTCGTGAAACGTTTCGAAGTAACAGAAAAATAAATAAACAAGTACGCGTCACAAACTTCACAACGGCCAAAGTTCCGCAAAGAAGATCGGGTCGAAGGAAGATTCTTTGAGAAATCGAATCCATCGTCGATATTTCAAAAAAAGGCGCCTAGACGCAAACCAAAACCCTTAGTTTTGGTAGAGGAAACTCGGCAACTTCTAGAGCAAATGGCAGCCAGTGTCAAAGGAAGACTCTTTGAGCAAACGAAGCTGGGTTTTGAAAGTACTTCTCGCGACGAAAGCACGCATAAAATGAGAACAAATTGGACGGAGCACGCCTAAAGCAAAACAATCGCCTATGTTCCAGAAGAATGCGCTCGGTCTTGCTAGAAGGAACTGACTTCTAGAGGCTAAAGGGTGACCACTATCGAAGGAAGACTCTTTAATCAAACGAAGCTATGTTTTGAAAATATTTCTGGCAACGAAAGCACGCTTATAAAAGAGAACAAATTGGTCAGAATACACCCAGGATAAAACATAATCGCCCATGTTCCAAAAGAAAGCGTGCAAACGCAAACCAAAACTCTCAGTCTTGCTAGAAGAAAGTCGGCCACTCTTAGAGGCTAAAGGGTGACCACTATCGAAGGAAGACTCTTTAATCAAACGAAGCTGAGTTTTGAAGATATTCCTGGCGACGAAACCACGCTTATAAAAAGAGAACAAATTCGACAAAACGCGCCTACGATATAAAATAATCACGAATATTGGAAAAGAAAGCGCATAGACGCCAACGAAAAGCCTCCATCTTGCTAGAAGGAACTCGATGACTCCTAGACACCAAATGGCGGCCGCTAACGAAGAACCTAAGCCCCGTACGACATCGAAGGGGTAGGAGAAGAAAGAGAAGAGAGAAAGAAGCCTCGAAAAAGGGGAAAGGAGAGAGAGGAGAGGAGAAGAGAGGGCGGCATCCGTCTGGTCTCGTGCCTGGCGTGCCAGTCGGCGTCTCGCCGGCAGAAACGCATGCACGTCCGACGTCCGACGTCCGATGTATATAATTTATGAAGTATCTGCATTCCGTGCAATGATAAATCAAGCCGCCACCCCGTGACGAACCGCGACCGCGTTTGAGGGACCGACGCGGACCGGCCGACTTCTGCAAAGACCTCTCAATGCGTCCGTTGCGACGTTAAGAGCGCGCGCGCGTTTCGCCGTCTTTCTCGCCAGCGTATCCGAATCCCTCGCTCGCGCGGCCCTTCCATGTCCGAGAGACTGCCCTTTGAATTCGAAAGGAGCTCTCGACGATATCGATAATGAAGTCTCAATCGTGAAATCGCCGATCGAGGCTCTCTCTCTCTCTCTCTTTATGTTCGATTTATTCGACTCTCGATATTTTTCCCGATGCCCTAGGAGCGCCGCAGACATTCGGTTGTTCTAGGTTGTTCGGAAAGTAATTTCTTTTTTTTTTAACGAAAAAACGTTGTTTTTTATGTTTCTTAGGTTGTTTCTATAAAGTACTGTTGGGAAAAAACGAAATTACTCTCCGAACGATATCTTACGTTGTGTAATATAATAATAATAATAATAATATTTTACATAATAGATTTTTTCTACTACGTAAGGAGGAAAATAGCAATTTATAATAATAAACGAATTAATTCAACGCGTTCCGGCGATCGGAGACATCAAAGACGAACCGATTCGAATTATCGATAAATATCGGGTCGTTAAGAATGAAATTTGTCCAACTTTTTCGCTTCACCGATTCAAGCTAAATGAGTCAATATTGTTCGTTTGCTAACGCCAAACTTCAAGGATAATTCATGGACGCTCTGAGATGGGTCAGACTCACCGGCGACATTCGGTTCGTCATTGTTCGATCGACCTTCTGGGCGATCGCGTGGCTCATTTGCGAGGGCAAAATTAACCGTACGAAATTTGGCGAACCAATTCGACGCTGTCTGTGTGTTTTGCACCGATCTCTCACGTTATAGTTTAATGCTCTCTTTGAGGAATTAAATGTTTTCGAAAACGTCTTATTTTTCGACTTACAAATAAAATGAACTTCATTGCTTTATCGCGCTAAGTTATTTATCCTTGAAATATTTCTCTTAAATGATATCGTTTTGTCATTTGGCAAGGTTAAAATCCATATAAATGTCCTCCGTGCCGTAGTTCCACGTAAGAACTCGTACTTTATAAAAGTGTGACTTTCCGATCGTTGCATTTCCAACAAAATAAATTTTCAACAAATTTTTAAATATTTTTTGGAGCTTGCAATTATTTCTTTAACCCTTTTATTGCCGGACGACGATATATCGTCGTTAGGAAAAGTTTCGAGAAACGCGAAGGACGACGTATCTCGTTCGAGATGCGACTGCGTCGACCGCCTAGACGCAGTGAAGATGCAGCTTTCGTTTAAATCGCTGTAACTACTTGCATTGTCGACGGCGATAAATATCTATTGTCATTTTGAAGTAGAAACATAAATTGTGAAAACTCAGTTACCAGAGGCCATTTTTTGTTCATACAAGTGCTTTTCAATAACAAAAATAAAACGAGACGAGACGAGTTTTCGTAGGAATTTTTATAATTGATTTGCTATCAAAATGACAACAATAACAGTTCGTTCAACTGTGACGCTCTCCTTTTTTTTATTTCGGTCGACCAAGATGTCTTACAGCGACTCAAAGCAATGACAGTTCGTAACCGATCGTCGGCGCGTGAACATCGGTGAAATAGTACTCGTAATTTCGACGCGTGTTTTGCGTAGTGTCGCGAAGCGAAGTGTAATTGGACACGAGTGAAGTGCGATCATGGACGGAACTTCTAGACGTTGGAACACCGAAGACCTGACGACCGATCGCCACCTTTTCTGTCTCTTCGGTACATCAGGTAACTCTATGCACAAACTATACATGTATATAATATTATACGTATAAAGTGTGGTATAATTTTGTGCGATGTATTTTAAAAGGAACCATGGCGTATTGACCGACGTCGCAATTTACACAATGATATCGCGTTCGTGTGGCATTTATGGATCGTTAAATTGGCTTCCTCGAACTTTATTTCCTTAACTAGGTGTCTTTTACAGGCTACTTCCTCGAATATAACAAAATATAGAGAAGAAATGATTAATTTATCGATTATAACTTTTTTTTAGTCGTTTAAGTAATAAACAAATCTGTTACCGAACGATAGTCCTCATTGAAATAAATAATTCTTGTTAAAAATCAAGTTCTTGGTCTGATACAGTTTGCAAATAATTTTACGAATTCGAAAAGTATGCCAAATGTATGTCAACCTCATATAACATAAACCTCCAGCTCGATCGTTTAGAGCGCGAAGGGAAATCAATCGAATTCGAAATTTTTCGCTTAGAAATTCGTCGGTTCTTTTTAATGTCAAATAATATTTTCCCATTTAATTTCACCATTGCCAACCTGATATAACACAAACCTCCAGCTGGATACTTTAGAGCGCAAAGGAAGAATCAATCGAATTCGAAATTTTTCGCTTAGAAATTCGTCG
>JAITYT010000142.1:1007124-1020363 GCA_025433975.1 Liostenogaster flavolineata
GCTGAACGGCTCATACGTGGCCTTGGTCGGTATGGTCAGGATCGCCAGTTGTCTTTACATTTTATTACAATTATTACGTGATAAGAAACGATATGTGGGAGTGGGGATCTCGTGAACCACTTCCACACAATTAGGAATATAAAATTTCAATGAATCGAATCGTATCGCCTGTTTTATTTTTCCATTTTTACTACTGTAACTTTTAAACCAAACGTCAGAAAGTCATGAAATTTTTACAGCTATCTTTTGAAGGTTATTACTTTCTAAAAAAAAGAAAAATATTAATTTTGTATTTGTGGAGCCATCTGTCTGTCAGACCGGAAACTTATCAGCCGATGAGTTATGACAGCAAAAGAGTCCGGATAACACTTATCGAGCCAAGCTTTCGTTTCAACGGTGTTTTTTCCCATGAAAAAGCAATGTTTTATCGACACACGAAATTCTTTCGTTTCGTTAAAACCACCGTAACTTTTGAATCAAATTTGTATAGCTATCTTTCGAAGGTTAGCACTTTCTACAAAAATTATTAATTTTGTATTTGTGGTGCTATCTGTGTGTCAGATCGGAAACTTATCAGCCGATGTGATATTTATGGCGCCGGGTGGTGTACGTAAAATTCCAAAATTCCCAAACGGGGATCGTGGCAGCTAATGGGTTAACATTTTTTTCGCTAGTTACAAGATAGAAAAGTGGAGAAAGTACAGACGTGGTGGTAAATCGATGGAAAGGTACGCGATTCGAGATAACGCGAATCTTGCGCCGTTTTGCTTGCTTTCTTACCGTTCTATCTACTTGGACAGGGTATAAGCGGTTCTGTTACGATAAAAGTCCAATCGGAGAGATCACGTAACGACGCCGGACTGAAAGCAGAGTTTATGGCTGATTGGTAACGGTATAGAAATTATCTTGTCCCCGAGGATGATTCTTAATCGACGCGCTCGGGTAATGGCGCTTCGATTGCATCGCGGAGCTCGACGCGTCTTCGGAATCGTAAGAAATTTTCAGAAGGCCGATCCGTAATTAGTGGCGGACGATGACAATGCGCGGAGTCCCGGCAAGAGAAAAATCGATCTCCTCGACTTTCGATCCGCTCTATCTCGAGGAGTGAGCGTCCGCGCCTGAAGATCGATCGGTCTTTGATTCTTAACCCCGTTTTGTAACTGGATTTTTCGAGATAAGTCCGCGACAACGACCCATCCGTTAGAGCGATTTGTTTTGGCAAGATTGCTGTTCGTTTCGATCGACGAGCGAATGGAGATTCGTACAAATACGAGGCAAACCTGTCCATCGACGAGTCGATGTTCTTCCTCGATTCACTCGCTCACGTTCGATCGCTTGCGAGCCATTAGGTTAGCAGATTCTACTTTAGTAGAATTTTAGTAGTTATGTAAGATTTTAACGAAAGACGATTTGGTAAATTGGGAAAGGAGAACAGTGAAGGCAATTGTTTCTCTAAAATTAGCATCGATATGTATTCCTATAAAAACTTTGATAAAATAAAAAAATGCAGCTAGCAAAGTGTTAACGTTGTCTCTTCGCTAACAAGGTGACCATCGTTTCAGGAGGTGCCAGAGGGTGGACTTAACATAAAGCTCTTGTCCATGTTCGATCGCCTTTCAGCGGAATGGTTCAGCTCCGAATTAACATCGTCTCCCTATGAGCAAGCTAACTATCGCTTTAGGAGGTGCTAGGGAGTGGACATTACATAAAACGCTTGTCCACGTTCGATGCCAACAAAATGGTTTAGCTCCGTGTTAACATCGTCTCCCTGTGATCAAGCTAACTATCGTTTCAGTAGGTGCTATAAAGTGAACTTTACATAAAACTCTTATCCACGTCGACGGATAGCAGGCTTCTCTTCGAGGATGGGTCTAGAAGGGGTTCTACCCGTTCCTAAAGCAGTCGTTCAATTTTGTCGATGGATAGGAGCAACGATAGAAAAGTTTTTTAAGAAAATTAAACGGCGTTCCTTACTCCGATCCACAGCGATGACCCGCCTCTATTTTCTCACTTTGCTCGTCCCGCCGTCGTCGTTCCATCGACGTGGAAAAGCATCATCCTCTTGTTAGCCTCTTATTATCATTATTTCGCGATAAAGGTATGAAATCATCGTGGAACGGTCTACCGCACTTATCAGAATCGCGGAAGGACGTGATGGGGCTGGCGGCGCGGTGGAGGACGAGGTAGGAGCTACCTCTTCGAGGGAAACACAAAGAGGGATAGAGAGAGAGAGAGAGAGAAAGCATCCAACGAGAGTCGGTTAAGATGCCGATATCGATATATATAATCGATCGAGATCCAATCGAATATTATGGTTAACGAGCTGTCACGCCTGCTCGAGCACGATTCTCTCGAAATCGAGGAGAGCGTTCACTCGACAACGAGATGATCCTTCGTCTCGTTCGAATCTGGTCGAAACGATGCGAGTTTAGTCGAAATTGCCGGGGCAAAGAGATAAATTTCTCGAAATAAACATCGAAGTCTTCTGGTCTCCTGGTAGCTAAGCATCGCAAGACCATTCGAGAGGCTAGCTAACGACGTGAGAACGTCCTGGCGAGAGATCGGTCAACCTAGAGCGAACCTACGGAGAAAGGTTCGAAGGAAGTCAACAACAATCTAATTTTACAGCACGCTTTAAGATGACACTTTCGCATCGCTTATTGGTTACGAAATTTCTCCACTTTCTTGAGGAGGTGATCCTTCGCCTCGCTGGGATCTGATCAAAGCGACCCGAGGTTGATCAACTTTACAGGGAGAAAAGATGAATTTCTCGATGTAAACATCGAAGTCTCCTGGTCTCCTGGTAGGTAAACATGGCGATTCGAGAGGCTGACTAACAACGTGGGAACGTCCTGGCGAGAGATCGGCCAACCTAGAGCGAACCCACGGAGAAAGACTCGAAGGAAGCCGACGACAATCCGGTCCGGCGACGCGCCTCGAGGTGACATGATTGCATCGCTTATTGGCCACGGGATTCCCCCCTTTTCCTAGCTTCCCGACAGCGCCCTGGTCAGGTTCCTCCTGATTGGACGGGTGTCCACCGCGCCGTATCTCGGCGTCACCTCTCTCAAGATCTGCCGACGATCTTATCGCGATGTCGAGGACGAAGGATAGCCTCGAACAGCAGCGCGGCCTCTCGACGCCTCCTGCTTCGAGGACTATGGTTGAGACTCGTACTGGAGGACCAGCAGTGCGGTTCCATTCGCAATCCCTTCACGCTATGGCGTGATGGGCGAATGATGGTATCCACGGGGTTCGTGAGAGATGACAGCCAATCTCATACGCCAAATATACCGGGAGGATTTACTACTACCCAATTTTATCGTGTGCAGCCGTAAGGTGGCACCTTCGTTCGCCAAGTTCCCAAAGCTTCGTTTTCACCCGGGGGATTCATCCCGTTGATCGACGTTCAGGCAAAGGCGTTCAGGAAGCTAGACTCGAAGGACAGGTCGAAGAGTCGAGAAACTAGGGAGCGGCGCGAGAGACGGATGCCATCGGCAGCTTCTCGACTTCGATGAAAGTCTCCGGCTAGGTATCGGGCGCGTGTTCGCGCCTCTTTTTACGAGAGGCGCAAAAGGCGACCCACTCGCTCTTTAACCGTAGCAGTGACTTTTCTTCTTGCGCCAGCATGTCACCGTAAAAGGCGCTAGCCTGTGAAACGGCCTAGACGCGACTCGTCTCCCTAGACTGCCCTCCTTCGCCCAGGCCACTTTGGACGCTTTTCTTTCTCTCCGGGCGCACCTCCAGCGCCGACGAATCCGAAAGTTCGAGAAACAACGTCGCATTACTCGCCTGGTCACCTGGACGATTCTCCAGGCGTAAATCACGAAACGATTTAGACCCGACAGCCCAACGACCGATCCGGAAAGAAGTTGGCGACTAGCGAGAAGGACTGGAGCCAGAGATCGAACTCGCCAGACTCCAGGCGGGACTGGGGAGACCCAACGCGACGATTATCGTCGTACAAATTACGGCGCTGAACCGAGCGCTGATTCGACGGTTCCTCGCGGAGTTGCGAAGTGACACGACGCTACCGAAGAAAGAGGAAAGGAGAATAGCTTCGGAGAAACGGTGCCTGGACTAACAAGTAGCGGGGAGGAACGTTCAATTCCAGGACGGTGGGAAGCGGTGTTCTTGCCGCGCCCTGCCAGCGCTATCTCCGCGTCTTCTAACGCCCGCCAGCCGGCACCTACACGCTGGAAGCCGAACCCAAGGAAAAAGAGACAAGGTGTCTCTAGGCGGGAGGGCAGGAGACGCTGCTCGAACGCGCCGGTTTCGTGTCGTTCGCGGTTGGGTCACCATATAGAGGGCAGAAGGGAGGATGAGGGGCAGAGAGAGAGAGAGAGAGAGATGGGCGGCTTGGAGGGTGGAAGAAAGGGGGAATATTACGGCCATTAATCAACGCCAGGGACTCGCGGAGGTGACGACAGTCTGACAGTGCTCGCTCGCTCTCTCGCTCGACGCTCTCTGGATTTTGCTTCGGCCGGGATAGCTCGCTCCGCAGTTTGCACGGAATTCCACGTGTTCCGTGAAAGGGGCGCCGGTGTGATACCTGAAAAAAGAAAAGAAAGCCACCGGAGGAGAAAAGAACGGTGGAAGAAAGGGAGGTGGTGGCCAAGAGATGCCGAGGAAGAAAAGAAAAGGTAGCCTCGACGTCGCTGTCCCTCCGTGATATCGCGAGGAAATCCATCAGAGATAAACGTTGGATCCTCGATCGCGTATCAAGGACGTAATTGGACGGTCGGCTCGAGCGGTGGGAGGAGGGAGAGGATCTCAAGGTGGTTACAGTCGCGAACAGCGAAAAACCAGGCTCCGACACGGAAACGTGCCGTTCCTGGCGACAATCGCGAGTCGTTCTCGCGAATCAACGATTTGTACAGTCGGATTCCGACACGACGCCAAACTGTGCCGAACTATCAGCGTATCCTAGCGAAAGCACCGATTTGCCTCTTCCGTGGTTCAATGAGCTTTGGCATATGGAAAATGACTTATTGGTCTCGAAATTATCGCAGAACCAGCGAAGAAGTTTCATCGAGCTCTGGAACGAATAGAGAACGAAGAGGACGAGTATCTTTCTAAATCAATACCACCGATAGAATCTATAAGAGAGCATTGTTGGATACTCCGACGCTAGGGCGTCGTTCCGGCAAGTTCACCGATCGCCTTTTGCTCCAAAGCGAATAGAAAACGAAGGAGATTGGTATCACCCAAAAGCTAATACCGTTTGCTTCGAGCTAATACGAATCTAACGCCTGATGATCCAAGAGATCGACGTCATGGATTTAGTAAATAAATAAACAAACAACACGAATCTAACAGAGATCATCATCGGACTCTCCGTCGCTAAAACGTCGTTCCAGCGAGTTCACTGATCGCTTCTTGCTTCGGAAGGAATAAAGAAATAAGATGGAGGGAGAAAGTCGGCTGGCCGCCCTGCCTGACAAGGCTGTCGTCTCCCGGACGCAGGTACGGAGGTTAACCGAGCGGTAAAAACCGGAGACAATGGCCGTCGCAATATCTCGGCGCTCGATGCGAGATGTGTTTTTAATTCCGCATAAGTCCGCGGGCGCGTAGGTTGGAGCTCGCGGCAATGGGAGCGCGGCTTTTCCCCGGGGGAGAAGACGTTATTAGCGGGGGCATTAATCAGAGCGCGGCGGCCAGGCAGCGCCCTGCACCAGGGGTGAGTTGAGATATGAAACGAAGGAAAACTTAGCGGAGGCACCAGCCGCCCTCTCGCCTCCCTCTCGCCTCCCTTCCCTCCTTCCTACCTTCTTCCATCGGCTTCAGCGTCTCTCTCCTATTTTCCGCGATCGCTCGAAATCTTTCCTCCTTCTCTCTTTCTCCCACGGCCGTCTTCCGTACGAAGAAGAAGTTTCCCTCCACCAGCTTCCTCGGCTCGCAGCCACCCTCCTCGCAATCGAGACACCGAGAAGGGCGGCAGCGCCTCGCTGCGGCTCACGAATGAAGCGTTTTAATGAAAAGATGGCGTCGCGGTGGGGGTGGCCTGAGAAGGAGAGAAAAAGAGCGAGAGAGATAGACGACGAGGAACGCGAAGAAGTAAAACTAGAAGAAGAAGAAGAAGAAGACGTAGAAGACGTAGAAATGGAAAGAGAAGAGAAGTAGGTGCAGTCGGAGGAAGGAGTGAAAGGAGCAGAAACGGAAGGAAAATGTTGCGGTGGGGGCTAGCGGAGGCGGAGGGTTGCTTTAGCTCGCTCATCAGAAAGCACTGCATGAGTCGAGGCTCAAATGAAATTGCTGCTATAAAAATGATGCTCGTGTATATGCCCCGGGTATTAGGTAGCCGGAAAGACGTCTATACGACGCCGCTCTCTTTGGGATTCGTACGTCTAGGTTGGATGTGTCCGTACGTCTCCTTTTTTCTCTCACTCTCTCACACTCCTAGCTTGGAAGACTCTCCTTCTTCCATTGCCTCTATCTCTCCCATTTAGTGATTCAAATCGATATAAAACGACCAGGCGATCGTCCCTGGAAGGCATCGAATCGCTGACATTTCAGCCTTCTACGCGACGTTTCTCGAAGAGAAAAAAATGATTGGACATGATTTCAGCGCAGTCGGTTCTATCGCGACGCGATCACCGGTAACCTCGCGCGACACGCTGGGATTTACAGCGACGCGCTAAGGCGAGTCAGCGGCGTTCTCGTCACGACGCGGCACGCAGACGCACACCTAAGCGAGCAGGAACACACGGAGAAGGTCGTGGGGGTGCTCGCGCTGGAAGAATCCCGAAGCTTCATTTTTCTTTTACATTCGCGAGCGCCGAAAGAAAAATCACCAGTTCTCATTACGCTCGACACGTAGGCAGCTTTATGAGTCCCTCCCTAACCAGAGGCCGAGCCTTCCTCCGTGTCTGCTTCCCCTCGCCTCCCCTAGCTTCCCCTTCGTCCCTAGCTCCACCAGGCCACCCACCGTCTAGAAACCTCTCCGCCCTTCGCCACCATCGACGTTACGCGCCCTTCGCAACACCACCCCCACACCGAGCTGCCCTCGACCAAAGAAGAACCTGGAGGTGATGTTGGCGGTGGTGGTGGTGGTGGTGGTGGTGGCATCAGCAGCAGCGGCAGCGAGAAGATATTATTTATTTCGTAAATTAACTCCGTGCCGGGCCGGAACGTGACTGGAAAATCCTTCGCGCCGAGCTTTTCCGCTTTTATTAATCGCGCGCCATTCGCCTGGCTAAGAACGGAGAACCGATTTCGACTCCCTCTCTTTCATTGCTCGGCTTTGTCTCGCCCGACGGCTTCGGGATAGGAAGGAAAACGACTCGTCGCGATCGTGCCTCTCTCGCCAGCTCCGAAATCGCCCTTCCGATTTTACTACTGTTCCTGCCTAGGAATACAGCTCGTCCGTCCGTCCATTCGTCTCTGGACGATCTTGCGAAGTCGTCGTTCGAGTTCTGGCCCTGGAATCGATCGAAGAATCCTACGCTCGTCGAGATTGCGGCTTTGAAGGTTGAAGGCCGAGCCTAGGAGCCAGTAGACCGAATACCAGTTCTTTCGAGCCTTATTGGATAGCCTAATCGTAAACACGTACTTTGCGAACTTTGGACTTCGCTCGTGGGACTAGCGATCGTTCTTGCGAAAAGCTCGCCTTGGAACTCATCTTTCGGTTTGGCAGGATATGCCAGGTTTGGCCAACGTACAGCCCCCGTAACCTGTTAACCGGGGAATTCCCTTTTTATTACGCAGCTTTTTATGTTTAATTAGCTTGTTATTGCTTTATAATAAGCTAATTATGCTGAAAATAAATTTTACGTTTTACGTAATTTATTTTTACGTGATATAAATTTAAAAAGTTTGACATATTTATACGTCCCGCTCGGTCAATGGTCAAACGGGCGACGTTACTGTCGATATACAATTAGAAATAAATAATTTACGATGCGATGGATTATTACATGAGAAATATCGAGAAGAGATCGAATAATGAAAAATAAGAAAATTTTAAAAACTTGCCAAGACGTACGTTGTAATCTTTGACTCGACTTATATTTGTGAACAAATCTTTTCTTTAATGAATCTAGATAAAAGTCGATAAAAGAGATCGAGATCGAATAATTTACATTTGAAGGCTGTGTTAAGACTAGCTGCTACAAGTATAGAATCAGATATTTAAAAAACAATAGGCGACGCAAGCCGCCTCGACGCGTCGCGTTAGTTACCATGTTAATTTCTTGTATCGATTTACTTACGTTACGATCATTCGTAAGCAAAATTCATGATAAAATTTTGTTTGCTTAATGAAATAAGTGTTTAGCTTGACATCTTTTAATTTCAACACTTCGTCCGACCCGTGAAAACGTTTTTCTTTCCAATCCGGCCCAAGGGCAAAAACAGTTGGTCGGCTCACCCGACGTTGATCTCCGTCTTTCTCTCTTTCTCATAATCAAAGGCCGTTTTTCACCTACCGTCTCTTTCGGCTACGTGTGACACGGATGCGTACGTGATACGCCAACCAAACGAAAGAGAAAGAGATATATCGACTGTACCGGCGTCCCTCATTTATATTTCGCTGATTGCCGTTATTTCTTCCGATTCATTAACTTCGAGAAAAAGGGAGAGAGAGAGAGAGAACGTCTCTACGTGCCCTTATCGCCCCGTGGCAGGCAGCAGCGGTCGAAAGCGCGAGAAAGAGGGTCAGGAGGGGTCGGAAGGAGGGAAGAAAACTGTACCACCGTCACGAACGCGTAACGCGTATATACGTAACTTAATTACCGATACCGAGCGGCTGAACGAATAAAGGAATAAATGATGGCGAAGAGATATTGCCATCCGTCGACGGTGTCGTTATCGTCGGCTACGTGTGCGACTTTGGTCGTCGGACGATTTCGCGTTTCGGCGACGATGGTCGTCTTCGATCGCGCATAGGTCTCGCAAATGGTCGGTAAGAAAACGGATTTGTCTCGCGCGTCGATCCGCGACGCGACGAGACGCGACTTTCGTCGTTCGATGGCGTACGGACGTTGCGACGTAGATTCGAAATCGTTATCGCGAAACGACGCTTTTTTAAGCGATTCTTTGACCAGTCGGCCATATTCGACGACTACATCCGTCATAGAGAAACGGCAGTATTTCGTGTGCTGACGATTATTTTCTAAATATTGTATATTGAAATTGACGAATATATTTTAGTATTTGTTAAAATTACGATCTAAGGAGTGGTAACTAAATTTTAGGGATGGCGGATATAGTCGTGGAACGTAGCTGACCGATCAAACGATTCTTTAAAATTAACAAATCGGTCGCATTCGACGACTATATCCGTCATGGAGAAATGGCGGTATTTCGTGTTCCGACGATTATATTCTAAATATTGTATATCGAAATTTACGATTATATTCTAGTTTTTGTTAAGATAATGATTTCAGTAGCGACTGGTAACTCAATTTTACGGATGGCGGATATAGTCGTCGAACGTAGCTGACCGATCTAACGATTCTTTAAAATTAACAAATCGGTCATGACGGATACAGTTCAACATAGCTGCTTGATCGACGGATTACGAAATAACGAAACGAAATATAGACTTAAAAGCTTCGTTCTACTGCGATCTTTAGCTCGTTAGTTAAAGATCTTTGCCGCTCGAAAAAAAAAGAAAAAATTTCTTTTCAAAATCGGCACGAACTTTCCGGACAACCCAATACATACGTCGAGGAATTTCACAGTTATTAAATTATTATTGTTTAGTAAAGTTACGTTTTAAATTACGAGAACCATCGCAATTGGTTCCAACGAGAGCACGATTTTTTCGACGCTTTTCCACGCCGGAATTTGAGACTTCTACACTTTGACAAATCGCATTTCTTCGTACTTCGCGACTTCGATGCTTGCATTATTGCTAGAAGTCGAAGCTAGAGCTTCCTGTCGCAACGGTGCAACAATTTCGAGCAAACTTCGTCCACGAAATTGAGAAAAACGAGGACAACGATCGAAACCAAGTAGCTTCGAATTATTCCGATTAGGAGGGCGAATGTCAGCCACGAGGCAGCTGGTCTACCAACTTCCATCGATATCTTTGCTGATGACCACGCGAATTCTTGCGAAAGCCCTTCGATGCGCTGATAAACGCTCCACCTCGCGACCCTTCTCAAATTCAATGAATTCCACGGACTGAGAATTAATAGACGCGATTTCGATGGAACCGAGCGCGGCACGGCTATAGGGCGATATAATCATAGGTCGTAATCGGTGTATCCGCCGCTGTTATTACTCTGTCCAGCCGTGAAAAATGGTTTCCCCAAACAAATTTCTATGAGAAAAGGGGTAGGCCGATTAGACGTAGCTCCTCGCGTCCTTGACTCGTCATAATTATCCTGTTATATCGTATACATCGTCGGCAATTATGATCGACCGACCGACCGACGATCACCAAGAAAAGAGGAATTCGGCCGTTCTGACCCTAGCCGGCATCAGCATCGCCATCGCTTTCTACGTATCTCGAAAGATATTTTGAAAATCGTCTGCTGCGGCGGGGTGGGGGGCGCAAGGGGAGCGCCAAACTGCCCCGGGACTTAGCCGTACAAATCATTTTGGGTCTCGACCTATACTTACGGCCGTGCGAGACGCGAAACATTCGCGACGTATACAAATCACTCTTTTGACCTGTACTTTCGAAGACAGCCGTCGAGAGAGCGATAAAAGTCCGCGCGATGGCTCAAGCGGCCTATCGGTGTCCAGTGGCAGGATCGCGAGCGCAACGACACCCTGTTATTAACGCGATAAGTTCGTCGGCGGATTCGCGACAACGAACGTACGTCCGTGCACGGAGGAACGTCCCTGGACGTTCTAGAGATCGTGAAAGAGTCAAAGGCGACGAGTTTTCGCGTTTGAAGCGAGAGTCGGGCCGGTAGGTGTGATCAGAAACTAGCGAAATCGAAGGAACTTTGATCGCGCGACTTTTCGTTGTTTTAATGGCGTCTGTTGACTCGATTAAAATTTGTCCGATCGAATTTGCTTGCGATGGAGACTTTGATGAGTTTGAAACGACTTAGCTTCGATTCCTAATCATTGACACTGTTCAGTTGGTTACGAGGAAGATGGTTCTTCGAACGAATGAGAATGGTCCTGAGATTGGAGAGAAATTTGTCCGATTCTTAACCTTTTTATTGCCGATATGTAGACCCAACTTTGTTAATTTTTTTTACTTTGCGATATGTGGCCTATTTAACACTTGATTTACCAACTGAGCTAATTTGACTCATTTTAATTTTCATTACTACATATATATATAAAACTTTAATATTACTTTTTAAAAACATACGTTGATTTTTAGTTTAGTAATTAAATATATGTAAATGTTGATTCCTTTTCTCCGTAGATCCTTTCATTTCACATTATCGAATGTGGTATGCTTCGATTATCGGCATCATACAAACTACCTGAAAATAGCCTTGAAATGATTAACTATCGACGCTGTTCGGTAGGTTCCAAGTAGGATAATTTTTCGTATAGATAAGAATAGTCCTGAGATTGAAGAGAAACTTGCCCGATCGAATTTGCTTGCGATGGTGTGTCTAATGAGTTTGAAACGATGTAGCTTCGATTCTTAACCATCCAAAGAGGATATTTCTTCGAAAGGATAAAAATAATCTTCAGGTTGGAGGAACATTTTTTCGATTGAATTTGTTTGCGATGGGATTTGTCCGATTCTTAACCTTTTTATTTCCAATATATCGGCCCAACCTTGTTAATTTTTCTTGCTTTGTGATATATGGCCTATTTAACGGCTCCCGTCTCAATTATCGACTCGTGCTTTTAATTGAAAAACTGAAATCTTACAAACTACCTGAAAATTGCCTTGTCAGTCTTCGCACATCCCACCCAAAATTGGCTAGCAGTAGAATGATTAACCACCGACGCTGTTCGATAGGTTCTAAGGAGGATAGTTCTTCGAACGGATAAAAATAATCTTCAAATTGGAGGAAAATTTTGTCGATCGAATTTGCTCGCCATACGGAGTTTGAGCGTTTGAAACGACGTAACCTCGATTCTTAACCATCGACGCTGTTCCGTAGGTTCCCAGGAGGATGGTTCTTACGGATAAAAATGGTCCGGAGATCGGAGGGAAATGCGCGAATTAACGCACCCTCTCCGCTCGACTCTCGCCCTTCCATCCGGCAGTCGATAAAAATCGAACGAAAGTATGCTCATTGGGCCTAATGGAAGGACCAAGCAAATCGTATTATTAAACGCAAGAGAAATGGACCGGCCTCTTTCTTTTCCTCTCGCTTACCTCGCGACGCATCGCGCGAATTATCCTCCTCCGATCCGCTCCTTTAAAAGCGGGCCATTAAAGCTAATTGCCGACTCGCTCGTTAAAGTGCATTCGAAATGATTTTGCGCCGTGAAAAACCGCGAAATACGAGACGCCGACGTAACTTAAGAAAATGGAAAAAGCGTAACCGAAATGCGCGCTCGATGCCGCGGCACCGAGCAAGAAGCAAATTAACCTCATCGTCCATTAAGCGGACGGAAGAGCAAATTGATAACGCCTTCGCGAATCGAGATCGAGCGTCGAAGAAACGCCACCGAAGAATTTCGATACGGGGAAGCACCGAACGATTAAATCCAACGAAAGCTCCAACTAAACAACCTCGAAGTTCTTATCCGTGCTCATCGATGGATTCTAACGCCTGGTCGTCCTACTCTCTCGCGATCGTACCGTTCGATCGTCGTATCTAACGCCAATCGACAACTCGTCGACGTAATTCTCCATCTTGGAATTCCAACTTTGAAAGCACGAGTCCGCGAGGGCCTGGAAAAGGAAGATAATTTTGTCTAAAGGAGCAACTTTTAGCACTACGCTGCCAAACTCTCGCGCCTACTAGGTTCTTTGCAAAGTAATTTCGTTTTTTTAAAACTTACTTTCAACTTAACACTACGTTAACTCTTCGAAACGTGACGGTATTAAAAGCGTCCCACCTTTTCGATGCACCGGATACCGGATACGGATTTGGAAGAACTACAAACTATTTCATTCCACTCCCACTCTGTAACCAAAAATTCAATCGAATTATTATTTTTCTTTCCTTCCATATCGCGTGATTCCTTTGTTAATAAAAATGAAGCAATTGTATTTAATTAAGAAGAAATAAAATTTCTGTGCAACTTTTACTCCCCGGTAAAATGCTGTCGCAAGTTATGCAATTATTGCTAAATATCGAAGCGACTCGTCGACGGGTTTCATTCGTACGTCACTGCAGAGAGAGAGAGAGAGAGAGA
>JAITYT010000142.1:1022718-1034821 GCA_025433975.1 Liostenogaster flavolineata
ATTATTGGATTATCTGTTCCGAATTTATATTACAACAGGAATTTTAAGAAACAATATACGTTATTTCATCGCATTTCTCAACTTTTTCTTTTACGCAGTTAATCGATGTGTGCACTGAACGGCTCGTGTTAAGGAGACGTGCGTACGACTGCTTTCGAAATATTCGAAAGCCTTGAAATTGAATTTAGGATTCTAGGATCTCTGCGTTGTCGATTGGACGATTTCTCGTTCGCCAAAGAAGACTCTCTTTGTTGGCTTCCATTTTTAACGGCCTGTAACTCACAACTGAACGGACCAAACGAACAACAGCAAAAGAATTTTTTTACTGCGGACTATCATCTTTCTAACGAGCCTAAATCCGAAATTGCTTGATCGATACTTTACGAGATATCGATCGCTACAGACATCTACCGAAAAAATAATGGATTTCATTTTCTCAAATACACGTAATCAACGTTGGTTTGAACTCAGTATTCGTACTCAGCGTTGTCTTACTCGCGTGGCTTGCATTTAGCTTGCCTAGACGGTCGTCGCCAAAAGACCGATCTCCTTTTCGCTTCCTGGCCACGCCAGGTCACGCAACGCACGTCCATACGTCTGCACGCATGCACATGCACATATAAACACATTCGCACAGTTCGGTCGTTTCTAGGACCTTCAGCGGCTGCTACGAAAACGATCGTTCAACCGCTTCGCTGTAGCTCACTCGATAGTCACGTGCGATCCAGGTGCGTGTCCTTGAAACGTCGAGGATTTATCTTGGCAGAATATGTTTTTTTAATAGTAGGTTTTATTTATATTAACGAAATATCACGCACAAATAAACTAACGGACCTTACCTTACTCATAACTGTTATTACAATGATAACTATTGGTATACGTTTATTAAGTTGTATAGGTGCCATTCCGTTCCACAACCTTTCTCCATCTTTCACGCAACTTGAAAATTCCATCCGCTACCACGATCTTAGGCGTGTAAAGCTTACAAAAATAAACGTACCTTAACCGAACATTTTTCCGTCCTTTAGAATACGTCCACATTTCATTCGTTTTCAATAATTTCGATATATTCGGGTCTGATCTCATGCCATCTACCGAAAATCGGCACGAACTTTCCAAACAAACCAATAAATAACCGTATTAACTTTAAAAAGTTTAATTTTTACAACAAGGAATATCACAACAAGGCTCCGTGCCTTTCCGATTCGCACTTACTCAGAGATGGCATCCAGGTACATACTAGGGATTGCTAAATATGAAATACCTCTATGGATATTCCTTCGGTCTACAGACGTCTACACTCTGACGTCTATGGAAAATGAAAAATTCGAAAATTCTGAAGAATATTTCATTCCTTCGAACGCGATCGGTATCACTGGGTCGAACTTGCTTAATCGATTCGTTTATCGTCCGATCCCTTATGCAACATCGACGTAGAAAGCCAGTTGGAAAACGCAAGAACTCGATGCGAATGGTATTCCTCTCACGATCGCGCGCGAGCGAGAGCGAGAGGCTGTCGAGTCAAAATATTCAGCGTGCTCGCACGTACGTCTCCGCGAACTTGCATATATCCTATCGAAAGCACATTCAGATATTTATCATACAAATCGTTTCGACTCGCGCGTCGTTACACGCGCCTCGAATCGACGAAACCAACGACGTTCCGTGTCTTTCGAGTGAAACAGTATTTTCTATTTGTCCACTTTTATTACAGCGATTTTACCCATTCGAGCGCATCGTCCATTTTAGAAACTACGTCCGTGGAATATTCGTTCGAGCGACATGGAAGATCGAAGCCTCCTTCGATGCGCAAAAATCGTCGAAATTGGAAATAAATGTTGGCTTGGTCGTGGCTTGAAATGTTCGTGCCGATTTCGAAGACAATTTTTTTCTTTTTTTTCGAAGAAAATAATTAATTATATAATATATATATACATATAATTATTTATTTTATTACAAATATTACAAATGACATTAGGTTGGTGCGTATGAAAGGTCGGATTTTAGAGCGAATATATAAAATTTTCTAGGGAAAAATCATCGGACCGAAATTCGCTTTTCGATCGATAACAGTTTTTACAGCATTATTACCAAGTTTATACTAGCATAAGAAAATCGCACGAATATCGGCTGAATTCGTATCCTTACGAAATTCAAAACAAATAACAAAATGAATGCTTTTAACGCTTTTAAGAAGATCTTCCTCGTTGAAACGTGACTCTGGCAATGGACGGTACGACTATAAGCGAGGTTATGCCAAAATCAAAAGCGTAACGAAAAGAGGGACATTTTTGTTGAGATTTTCTATATCTTATTTATGTTCATACTCGTCGATTGCTCGCAGCGATCCATTCCACCTTGGCTACCCGTATCGTTGGTTTTTATCGCTTGGTCGCAGTACCAAGTTTCTCTACTCGTTTTATTTATTATTTCCGACAATCCGACATTTCATACGCACCAGCCTAATAACACCTTACCAAAGGTTGAGCCAACTTGGTCCGACTGTTCGGAATAATTTATTTTACTCGTTTCTATCTTCTTCCGTACATAATAAATAGTTTGCGAAAATTCACATCGGGTCGGTCCAAGTTGGCCCACCCTGTACAAAGACGAGGTTCCATCGTTTCCGACTGCTCGAGACGAATTTTTTCACCGTCGAGCCAAGAACGGCCGACCGATCGATGGATTCGCACGTTCGCTCGTTCGTAAGCTTATCTCTCGATCCGCCGATCCGTCGATCGACTTGTCTATCTTGCCGCGGAGATTCGCACGGTCGATAAAGCGCAAAGTACGCCGATCGGATGATCCCTTAGCCGAATCGACGATGTTTAACATACTCGCACGTATGATGCGCGTACGTACGCGTCGGAAAATTGCACCTTGGTGGTGAATCCGATATAATTTGGCGGAAGATCGGTACGTCGATCGCGGCGCGAGTCGATCCTCGAGCGGAAGAAGGACGGAAAAGGACGGAGGAGCGACCTCGAATGAAATAAATCCGCGTATCCGTTTACGAGGAAGCGAACGCCGAGATGAGGGAAGACATCTTCTCATCGTTTTCCGATCTCAAGATTTTCTCATCATCTCCCGATCTCACGATCGAGGTGGTTCGGACGAAGGTGGAAAGTCGGAGCGCGCGAACGGCCATTCCGAAAGGGGCAGTCGTAAATTGGCGTTCGGCTCGTTAGCATCGCGTCCACGGTAGCCTTTATTAGGTGCAAATTGCGCATTTACGATGCACGCGCGACCGTAAAGAGTCACGCGCACGCACGCACTCGCGCTCTTTATCGTAAGAAACGATATTGAGGAAGGACGCGCGGGCGTAGCCAAGCCGAGCCGATTTCGCACGCCCGATAACGCAACGCTCTTCGATCCGCATCGATCCGTACGGAACTCGTTTCGCGTCATCCATTCCGTCGTGATTGACAGCACCGATCGAATGAGCCGTTCAGTGCACACGTCCATTGACTCCACTTTTTCAACGGTCTTAAATTTAAGTGTCGAAGCGCTTAAGCAAAGTCGTAGCTTTTAAAATTTATAATAGATTTTCCAGATAATAAACAACGACAAAATTAACTCCGTACTCTAATGTAAACAGTTACGATAACGTAAGTGAAATACAGCAGCGATAAATCGTTTAGCAATGTTTCGTAAGAGATAAAGTGAAATTATTGGCAAAAATTATTTCGTCACCTTTCCTCGCTTTTCGTTTTATGGTGTTAATCGATGTGTGCACTGAACGGCTGAAATATTGCGTTGTCCGGAAAATTTTACATGTATAATAAATATGTAATAAAAAATATAATGTAAATAATAAAATAATAAATTTTGGTTTATGGGCAAAGAAACGGCCGTTATTACGTACGACGAACAATACTTCGGCTTAATCGCAAGGACGAACGACGTCAGATCGATCGACGGACCGATCGAAACGCAGCGCACTAAGGTTGTATTTATCGGCAAACCGTAGGTGTGGTTAAAGTTGACGGCTCGCGTTAAAGTTGGAGAGAGATGGCGATACGTGCGCGCCATACGCGCTTTACTATTAATTTGGCGGCGTCGGGTTCGCGAGTACGTTTACAGAAAATCGCGTATATAAGCGGAGCCGGTGGCCAGCCGGAAGATCGAAAGCGGAGATGCCGCATTATCTCGACACGAACCGCGCGATTTTATCCGTTTATCCGGTGGTTCGGCTCCTCTACGATCTCGATAATAGTCTCGGATGTGACCGCGCTCTCCTCGCGCTCAACAGATTCGAGATACAACAACCCCCGCCCCTAGGACAGGATCTCGAGCGAGATCGGTCATCGTACCGCGTAAGATCGCCTCGTGCACTTCGTACCGCAAACAATGGCTCGTTTTCCGTGCCTCCTAGGTGTCAAGATACCGACACGGGAGATTTAAGATGCCCGGGGATAATTTGCGGCTCCTTTTTACTTACGTCGAACGTCACGCGACAAACGGAGACGATGCGGTGCAACTAGAAAGGCGTTACCAAAATCTAGCCTCTTTTATGGAGGATGCGATTAAAGGAATCGATTAAACGTAGCCTTTCCTACGGCAGCTAAAATTCAAATAATTAAATAAATCTTGCTTTCTCTACGGAAGCTGAAATTAAAGGAATTAAATAAAAACAGTTTTTCTTGCACTTTCCTGATTCAAATCGATTTCTTATCAACGATGCGGTGAAACGAGAAAATCGTTGCCAAAATTTAGCCTCTTCTACCGAGGCTGAAGTTAAAAATAAAGACCGCCAATTTTTCTCCCGTTTCCAAAATTGAAATCGATTTCTTGGCAACGATACGACGCAACGAGAAGATCGTTACCAAGATCTAGTATTTTCTACAGAGGCTGAAATTAAAAAAAGTAAACAAGATCGATTACTTCGCAACGCATCCAACTAAAGCCGATCAGTAATAAAATCCACTAATCTCCTCTAATTCTCTCACTCGTACAGTAGGCGAGATTCGATCGAAACGGGATCGTCATCGAACTGTCGGCTAAATTCGTACCGGAACCATAGCACCCCGTCGCGCTCGATTTCAACGAAATAACGCGTACCAGAAGACTTCGTTTCTCGAGATTTATTATCCGCGACAGATCGATCGAAAGCCGCGTTGATTGGCGGCGAGAGTCGATCCGCCCCGTACGTGGAAACGTAAGCGCGAGAGCTAGACAACCGATCGTTAAAGAAGATTTCGCGTTTAATCCGAGCTCGCCGGTGGATTCGAAGTCGATCGAACGATCGATCGATCGATCGATCGATCGGTCTCCTTAATCTTCTCACTTTGAAGTGCAGATCGGTCGGTCGATCGTTTGGTTGTTCGATGTGTTGGTAGTTAGACATGTATGTATGTATGTATGAATCTCGTTAGGTTGGAACATGAAGGAAGAAATTGCGGCAACATTACGAGCTATATTTGCTCGAGAACGATCTTTTCTCTCGCTAAGATCGTCCTCGTCGTCTTTGGTGCCGCTTAAAACAGTATCGGGTCCAGGTGCTCGCACGAAACCTCCTACACCTGCTTCTACGAGCTTCGTACTCCAGTCGCGCTGTTTTGGCAAACCTCTGTTTCTCCTCAATTTGGTCCATTGGAATCGATTCATCGATCATCGTGGTACCTAGATCAGCCATGACCAACTGTTTTTGCAGTTTCGCAGAAACTGTGTTTTACGGGCCGGACGAAATATATTAACCAGTTAAGCGTGGAATTTAGTTTTAAAAACCCTCGACAGTGTGCGAGATTAAAATCAAGCAATGACTTTTAGCATTTATTTTTATTACTTTTTATCGTTATGTTATATTGTTTTTATTTATTATTTATTAAGAGCAAGCTTAAACGATTAAGATTAAAAAGTGTTAAGCAAAACACTTCTTTTTTTAAGTAAACAAAATTTTATTATAAAATTTGTTTAGGAATAATTTTAATTTTCCTTTTGTTTGGTTTCTCTAGTTTTTTTTATCTACTCCTTTTTTCTTCGTTTTGAGAAGAAACATTGCCTAAAACAGTATTCGTTTTACTGCTCACTTAAATTTATTGTATTAAATGTGTTGTTACTGTTGTCGTTTATGTTCGCACATGTTCAAATATTTCGTGAATCTACGTAAAGTATTCTTCAATTAATTCTTCAAAAATATTGCCAGTCTCTGGCGACGTTTGACTGCGTAGACGTGCGGCCATTAAAGTGTTAATAACTTCGTACGCAAATCGCGCTGTTCCAGCGAAGTTTCTCCTTCTGTTGATCCATTGAAATCGAGAGCGATGATAATCGATCATCGATCATCTAAACCCTTCTGATCCTTGCCCGCGACGTTTGCCTCGCGCCAGTCGTCCCTTTCGCTTCGCTATTTATTTTAATTTCCCTTTCGTTCGGTTTTTCTCGTTTCTTCTTTTTCTACCTTTCTTTTCGTTCTTTCTCGTACTCCTCTCTCTCCTTTCGTTTTGGGAAGAAGCGCCGCTCGCGATCCTATGATTAGGAGTCGCGTCAGCGCGCGACGATGAATTTATGGACGGAGAAGGATTTCGATTCTGACAGAGGGGAGGATCCAAGTCTGGCCGCCCGCCCGAAATTGAAGATACTCGCGTTAGGAACGAGCGTGCCAATCGGCCGAACTCACCGGTTAAACGCGCGAACGGACCGATCTAACTTCCTTCCAAAGATAGGATCAGTTCCGCTCCATCGGTACGTGCGCGCTTCCGAGCGTCGATGTCCTTCGCGATCTCGTCGCCATTTTTCAAAATGCGCCCGTCGAAACGACGAACCGCGAGGCGTATCGCGAGGAACGGAACGAAACGCTTAATTTCAAGCAAACCCGCGTTAAGTGGAAAAGCAAGTTCGAGCAAAAACGAGGAAGTCGGCAAAACGACAATTCGATGGAATATCAGCGATAAAAAATGTTACTTATAAATTTAAGACGCGTTCTTTCGTCGAAACGGCAATTTCTCGTCGACTGGAATCAAGACGAATTGTTGGAAAATTATAAAATAATCCGGTAGTCACGGCGTTTTAATCTCACGACTGCGGCGCCCTCTCGGGGGACGCCGTCGACACGGACGGCGCGATACTCGTAATATCGCGATAAATTCTATTTCTTCCTCTTCGCTAGTGTCAGGCCAACCGATTTTAGGGTCTACTATATTATTTAGAAAAATAACGAACGGATAGAATCCAAAATTAGACACAAAACCGATAAGTTTCACGTTTAATAGGTTAGTAAGACAGTAAAAGGTGTTACATTAAAAAGAATACAGAGGGCGCAAATCTATGCCTTGCGTATATATCGATGGGCCATATCATATATCAAAATCATATGTCTACGCCTTTCGTAAACATCGATAGACTCGTCAAAGCGTATATACGCATTTAGCAGCAAAAGGCACTTAACTTAATACCGAGACTATCGCGCGTCGGGTAACGGCGCGAAAACAAAATGACCGAAATAATTTTCTTCCGTTCTAAAACTTTCTACGAAAGATTTTCTAGCTCGAAGTAACGTGGAACGGAGGAACTCATTCGTAATCCTGATGATAACGAGTCCGGACCTCAACCTATCGCGCGAAAGATCGCGAACGAAGATTGAGAAATTGACGCGGAGTCGATCCGATCCTCGAATATGTTCAAGGAGAACGGGCCTAGGCATCCTGTCGAAAGGAATTCCGCGAAAGGAGGCTAGACGCCTTGATAACTCCACGCGGAGTATACCTACGTACTGACGGATTTATGAATGGCGGGAATATTTGAATTTCGCCAAAAGGGACGGCTCGCGTCTAGCCGGAGTCCCGGTCAGAGATATTTAAGCGGAGAGATTTAAAACTAAACTAGACCGAGGCGGCCCGTACCTCGCCACGTCTGGATGTAAATCATCTGGAGCTCTCTCTTTCCAGTGCCACCCCTATAATCACCCGAACCAGGTTGCGCCGCTTCCTCGACTGATTGTGAGAAACCCGCATCGCGAGTTCTCCGCTCCGTTCCCGGCTCCTCGAGGGTTCTCCAACCGATTCTTATTGTCCTTAGGTAAACGAACGACGAACCGGCCGATTTTCTCGTCTTTTTGCGTGGCCCCTTCGACGAAGACCGAATTGTCCTGTTGCCTCTTTCGAATCCAACGAAATACGTGTCTCTTAGCGATTGATACGAAATTACGTAAACGTAAACTCGAAATTGATGGCAACTTTCTAATCGCAGTGACAACGCTTTCTTCGTCGCTCGAGACGGGTTTCAGATTCGAGCCAATCGGTTTTGTTTCATTTTTGGAGATGTACGTATGTAATAATTATTGTTAACTACAAATTTCATCCTTAACGACCTATACTCACGCGCGCACACACATATACAGGGTGGGCCAACTTGGACCGACTGATCGTAATAATCCACGTGTGTATGTAGCCATTATAAATGTTCATAAACTATTTATTATCTGCAAAGAAAAATAATTAAAAATAAACCTTGCTAAAATTTTGAATTATACGGGGTGACCAATGGGAATGTGTTAAAAGTAAATATTTATTACTTCGTAACAAAGAAGCCAAATAGAGAGAATTAAACGCCACAGAACTGCGATCGTTTGCAAAAACTTTGAAATACATTATCTAACATAGATGTAGGAATGTTGCGACAGCATTTTTATTACTATTTATCAGCTCTGCGATGTTTCGAGGTTGTACGGCGTAACTTTCAACACATTCGGCCAAAGTTGCCCCACTCTGTAGATATATAATAGATCGTGAAGGATGAAATTAGTAGTTAATAATAATTATTCAACGAGTTTTCTCCAAATTTCATCCTCGACGGCCTGACGTAACCAAAGCGTTACCTTAAATCGCCCATTAAAGACATCCGCCCTTCGGACATCGGTACGACTTCCAACGTACGAGAAAGGGAACCCTAGACGATCTTAATATATTACTCGCGATACGATTGCCTACCTACGCTAGGATCGTATTTTAAACTCGGCCTACGGACGATCTTGGAAGACACCCGAGCGCGATGTAGCGCTCTCGACCGTGCGTTCGAGTCCTCGGAGGCTCCGAGAGGTTAGATCGTGCACGATTATGCAGATTTCGAGGCAACGGGTCGTAAACGATCTCGCGTAACAGTTCACCCGAGGAAACCGGGCCGTTAAACGAACCGGTAGGGTGCGAAGGACGTCGGTAAAAGGGCGAAAGGAAGGGCATCGAACGAGGTTAGCCAAATTACAGCTTCCATGTCAGGTGGGGTGATTGATGCCACCTCTTACCCCTAGAAACCACCGTGGACGTTTTCCAGGAAATTAAATAGAGGCGAAATATCGAAGCTCGCCAACGTTTAGGAGCCAGCAAACTATCGCGACGACGACGTAAGTTCAAATCTAGCTGCTCTCGTCGTTCTTCGACGTCGACCTTCATCCTGAACACCCAGAGGCCAACTTCGTCGGTTATGCACGAGCAGGCTAATATTAGATCGGTACTATGAAACGTCGGATTTTTAAGCGAACATACGAAACTGCATATCTTTTTTCAAAAGCTGTTTATTTAAACAAAATGCGCTTCATTTGTTTCGATTTACTTTTCTTAACGAGATTTTAACGCACAGATGCTCTTTACGCACGTCACTCATTTTTATATCGTTTAGCCCGTAAAAATTGTTCGAAATGTTTAAAAAAATGAAAGTCCGATGGCGAAAGATCCGGTGAATAAGCTCGGTGCTGCAAAATTTCATATTTTATTTCAATTATTTTCGCGATTGTTTTCTACGACTTATTCATTTTTTTCACCTTGTCAGTCGCAATATCGTCGTATGGTCGACTTTCATTCTGGTAGCGAGTTTCCGCGTAGATACAATTGGATTCGTTTCCACCGATGCTTTCAAGAAATCATTTTTCAAGGACGTTTTGGCTCTTCCACGCGGTTCATTTTTTAAGGAAAATTCAGCAGACCGAAATTGTTCAAAGCAACGCTACACTTTCCGATTCGTGCGTCGTCGATTTCAGAAACTACGTCCGCAGAATATTCGTTCGAGCGACATGGAAACGTCGAAATTAGAAATGAATATATTAGATGGGGCGTATGAAACGTCGGATTTTAAAGCGAATATATAAAACTGCGTAGCTTTTTTCAAAAGGTGTTTATTTGAGCATTTTCTAGGGAAAAATCACCAGACCGAAATTTTGCAAAGCAACGCCGCACTTTTCGATCGGTAACAGTTTTTACAGCATTATTACCAAGTTTATACTAGTATAAGAAAATCGCACGAATATCGGTTGAATTCGTATTCTTACTAAATTCGAAACGAATAACAAAATGGAACGCTTTTGAGAAAATCTTCTTCGTCGAAATGTGACTCTTGTCATGGACAGTACGGCTATGAACGAGGTTATGCCAAAAACAAAAGCATAACGGAAACAGGGAGACGAACGATCGCGTGTAAAGAAAATTCGACATTTTATATGTCACCAAATTGGACAGGTTTGCCTTCCGCGAGGTCGCTGGTCGAACAGGCGCTAGATTTCACGAAACATCGACGAAATCGCCTCCGTCCGACCGGCTTCGCCGTAATCGATCCCTTCCGCACGAATTACCAAGCACGACCGATCGCCTTTAAACCGGAGCAAGGCGAATATTCGACAGGACAACGCGGAAATTCGACTCTCCTCGGGGAGAGGGTGCCTTTTTCGATATCGCCTGTCAATTTGCTCTGAATTAAACCGGTGCGGCGACTCTCGCTCTCCCGGCAGACATTCGCCATAGTCCTACCGATAACGAATCTAACGTCATAAAATCGACGTTACGGACGATAATTTCGTGCGGATCGCCACGCTCGATCGAGCACGGATATTAATTAAGAGTTTAACGGCGTTAAACCTACCACCGTCGGTAGGTTGGTACGCAAGGACGTTGGTGGGAAGGTAAGACGGTCGGTTATCGCGCTATCTCCCTCCGTTAATAACGATTCGTCGAGTTTGTAGGCGATGGAGTGAATAGGCCGAAAGGAAAGGAGAAAAATCGGTCGTGGGATCGATTTTAAATCGGCAACGATCGAGAAGGAAAATTTGCGGAATCGAGGAAAAACGCGACAAGTTGGAAGAGGAGACGACCGAGGAACAACGAGAAGGAGAGAAATGCTAAGATTTACTCTCCATAAACGCGAGATCGGTAAGGAACGCGACTTGGCACTCGATGAGATTTCGTTGCTCGATGAGTTCCTCGAGCAAAGTCGAGCCACGGCCGAAAGAAAAGGAGAAAAATCGATGCCGAGATCGATTTGAAATCGGTAACGATCGAGAAGGAAAATTTGCAGAATCGAGAGAAAACGCGACAGGGTGGAAGAGGAAACGACCGAGGAACGATGAGGAAGAGTGAGATACCGAGATTTACGCTCCATAAACGCGAGATCGGTAAGGAACGCGACGAGGATGGCGATTAAGCTCTCGGTGAGATTCACGAGCTGCTCCGAAAGTGGCGAAGTTGCCCGAGCAGAGACACGGGCCATGGCTCGACCGAGTCGAAGTCAGCCCTCGGCTCGCCACGTCGGGAGTCGTGATGTAATAAAATAGCGCCACCCACCGGGCACCACTCGCTATCTGCGAGGGATCTCCGCAATGCCTCACTTCGGCTCGGTTCCCCGGGCCCTCCGGGCCCCCCCGTGCCCTGCGGCCCTGCCCCACGCCGCACCATGGGCCCGTGGATCCCGCGCGGAGGGCAAGGGTGCATAATGAACTCGTTAATTAACTATCAGGAAGCTGGATCGAATCTGATAACGAATCCTGCCACACGACGCGCCTTTCTCTGTCCGCGCGGTAGGACACCCAGCCGCGCGTAACAGTCGAGATCGCTCTCCTCTCCTCTCCTCTTCCTTTCTCTTCTTTCCTCTCCTCCTCTCTCTTTTCCGGAGAAGACTACGGCGATGCTCTTTTCGAGTCTACCTGTTCTGGTATGGAGAGCGTCCATTTTGAAAACTCAATTTTTGGAAATCAAAATGGATACCGAAAACGCGTCGTTCTTTCTTCCTAATAGTGACAGTGCTGAAAATCTCTCATCTTTTTGGACACTAAATTCGTTTCCCAGTTTGGGTGTGGAGAGCGTCCATTTTTGAACTTCAATTTTTGGAAATCAAAATGGATACC
>JAITYT010000142.1:1070865-1083576 GCA_025433975.1 Liostenogaster flavolineata
GTTTGGTAGACGCATACTCGCGCAGAACGAAAACCTCTAATTTTGATCGTAATGGGACATCTTTATTGGCGTGGAGGACCGTCGAGACTCGTGGAAGGAAGAAAGGAAGGAAGTCTAGGAGCGCGGTTTGCCAGGGAATCTCGAATGTCGACTGGTGCTCTTTATCGGAAGTAATTCGAAGAAAAGTTGACGTAACGGTGAACGGAGTCTCCTCGGTTCGTCGTTGTTCGCGGTCGCCTCCTGCGTCGCTCGCAAACGAAACGCTTCGAAAGCTCGGAAAAAAAGTTCCCGTTTTTCGAGTTCAATGGGAAACGGTACCTTTGGTAGAGCTAGACAAAGAATCACGGTGGTCGCGCGGCTACGCTCCAGCCGCTCGATCGTCGGTCTTTTTAACTGTCCACGGATGCGTCATCGATGCTAAGTCGTTCCTGATTGTATCGTATTAGGCGAGCAAGTACTTTTTATAATTTCTGCCTTTCACCGACCACGATTGGGTCGTTTGGTATCGATCGGAATTAATTTCCGCTATCCCACGACGTAAAGTCGTTTCCTTTAGGTTCTAAAACGAGCTGATAACACTTTCTTCTGTCCTGAAGTATTAATTCAAAGAAGAAGGTGGAATAGTATTTCTAATTTCTACCTTTCATCGACTACAATAGGTTGTTTGGTATTGGTCGGAATTAATTTCCACCATCCCACAACGTAAAGTCGTTTCCTTTAGGTTCTAAAACAAGCTGATAACACTTCGTTCTGTCCTGAAGTATTAATTAAAAATATAAGTGTAATAGTATTCCTAATTTCTACCTTTCTTCGACTACAATAGGTTGTTTGGTTGGAGAATAAAAAAGATGAAGAAGTTAAAAACGATTTTCTTTTATTACCCGAGGTATGATGACATTACTTATCACTGCGAAGAAAAGTCCCCAGTGTGAAACGAGTTTCAATAAAATTTTAATCCCCGCCTAACAGGTTAAGGAGCTCTATCGATCATTTTTGTTCGCCGCATTTTTGTTGTGCCGCAAAGAAAGATGACGTCGAGTCAGACTCGACGTTGGACCGCAAAGGGTTGGACCAACCAAAGGTCGCGTTAACTAAAATCACCCTACTTTTACCGAATGCCTAAAGTAATCGTTCTTCTTTTACGATCTCTTTCCGCGAACCCACGACGTCGCCTGTAAGGACGTTTCCATTCCCGGGAATATCGAGGTAACTCGAATACGCTGAAACGTATCGAATTAGATTCACTTAAGTTATCTTCTTCGACGGGCAAGAAAGGAAGGGAAGGAAATGAAAGGCAACGAGAAAGAAACGTGGAAGAAGAATTCGACGTAAGATTTTCGCGCTAGATGGAAAGAAAGGCTCGAGCAGTGACATCGTTAGAGCAGAGAATCGCTGAACTCCTCGAAGGATCCAGTCAACCCCAAACGGTCTCGCGTTATCGCGTATCTCGGCCACGACGTTTAGACGCGTTCAAGAACGTCCTTGTGACGCAAGGTACGACGATGTTCCTTTGTCGAAGGGCCGTATCCCGAAGGGACGGTGCGTCATACCGAGGAAAAAAGAAGAAGTAGAAGAAGAAGTAGAAAGAGACGGAGGGACGCCTACGGGCGAACTCAGTGTCGCTACTTGAGACGTCAGAAGCCGCAGGTGGCCGAATGGTAGCTTACCATTCGCACATTCGCGCCGTATAGGCGGGTCGTTGGGTCTGCGACGGGGGTCACGGGGTCAGGAGGCACCAACTTGCCGGCATTCATACCGGGTGTCCCGAGGAGGACTACCGAGCGCTCCACCAGTGGCCCTAGAATTTCGAAACGATCCCATCCGTCCAAGTCGATCCGTGCGTTTGCTCGAGACAATCGCGATGACTTTGCGACTCTGTCTATTAGAATAGGTCATTGGGATCAGCCGAGGCTGATCGAAGGTTACGTTAGATTCGTTCCGAAGGAAGAATTAGGTCAACTTTATTGGCTCCGAATCGACTGGCAAATCAATGTAACCTAAAGATGAACTTGGCGAGAACTTTGAAGCACTTGGGAGACCCAAAGTTTTGTTAAGGCAAACGACGACTTTGTCGGGAGGTTGTCGAAAAGGTGAGAAAATCGTCGAATCGCGTTCACGAGATTGAACAACGATTCGATCGAGACAATCGCGATAACCTTGCAACTCTGCCTGTCTATTCGAATAGGTGATTCGGATCAGCAAGACTGATCGAAAGATGACAAGTACGTCGACTTAGTTGGCTCCAAATCGACCGGCGAATCAAAGTTTGAGCCTAAAGTTTCGTTGAGGCAAACGACGACTTCATCGGCAGGTCGACGAACAGGTGAGAAAATCGTCGAATCGCTCTAACGGACCGCGCATGTTCACGCAGATTGAACGACGACCCCTCGTACCACGAAAGAGCTATCGTGACAACTATCGCGGACAGGTACATATCGCATACATACCTACATGCCTACCTACCTACCTACCTACCTACCTACCCACCTCTAAAACCCCATTTCCATACGGTTACCCCTTCGTTCCATCCAGTTGGCGCCCCTTTGAATACGATAAAAAGGGGGAGACGGCGACTCGATGGCACCTGCGGTCGGGTCATGCAAATAACCGATGAATAAAAAAGGAGAAGTACGAAAGGGGGCCGGGGATCGAGCATCAGCGAGAAGGAGAGGTAGAGAAGGGAAGAGCGGGTGTAGAAGCAGGAGGAGTAGCAGCGAGAGCATCGCCAACAGCACCAGCACCAGCACCGACGGTAGACGAAGAAGGAAGAGAAGAGAAGAGAAGAGAAAAGGGTACGCCTCGTCCGGATCGGGGCCCACCTTGCGCTATTTATATGGGACCCTCGGGGTCATCGTGCCACTCGATCCCTTCGACTTCGAGACAAGTGTCTTTAGCCCTTTAGTCGATCGAGTGGCGGGGTGATCCGCGCCTTGCTCGGCTAGGCGACACCAAATCGGTCCAACGACCTGCCGTCGCTTGATTCACGCCAAAGCGACTTCGCTCCTATCGTTACGCCATTAACCCTTTGGTTGGGGACCTATTTTTCCTTATCTTTCAGCTGGTGGGGAGCCGATCCACCGATTTTAACGATTTAAAAAGTTGTTCTTATGTTTTCTTCTGCTTCCGAAGCAAAAAAAAATTGTTGTTTACCTTTTTTAATATATTTAACCCAGCACGATAGCGTCAGCGGTCCGCGGCTAAAACCGCTTTGCCCAACCAAGGGGTTAACGATCGAATACGTATCCAGGATGTACCAGCGATCTTCCTTCGATTCTATCACCACCTGGTAGACCTGGGGAAGAGTAGAAATTCGAAGACACGCGCTGACGATTGTCCTTTAGAGACGATCGACAGCGGGAGTAGTAGTAGCAGCCGCTCGAGAAATCAGAACGCGTTGATATTATTCGCGCCTCTTTCGTGAATTCGGCTCGGTGGGGGTGTCATTAAAATCAATACCAGCCTGCTCTCTCTCCTCCGTTTCTCACGGTCACCCCCTTTCCCTCCCTCTCTCTCTCTCTCTCTCTCTCTCTCTCTCTCTCTCTCACTCTTTCTCGCTCCCCTCCCTCGTCCAGGAGGACACGTCGTATCCGTCGCGCGCTGGAAAGACGCGCGAGGGTGGCGGAATGGAAGTAGGGGCTGCCCCTACCATCGCGCCTTTTTATATCGGTGAGAGATGGTGGGGCAGCCGATGGAGGGACGCTCGGGGACGGCGCGAGGGAGACGGAGACGCGGCTAGTTCACGACTCGCTCCGCGAAAGGAGAGAAGAGAAAGGGAGGCACGCAGCGAGGTGGCGCGATAAGGGTGCACCGTTCGCTAGGTTAGGTACGCGGAAGACGCGATAAGGAGTGGGGTTGGCGTTCCCATGACCAATAAGAGCCTCTTTAAAGCGCCCTTTTTGCGCATCGGACTGCGCATGCTGAATTCAAATCCGAAGGAGCCGGTAGCTGCTCGACGACGGTGTCGAGGGTCCGTGCCACCACTGCGATGGTAATGGTGATGGTGATGGTGACGCCGGTGGTAGTGATTGTCGACGATAGAGCCGCTGGTGGAGAAGTCGAAGATGGTGGTGGTGGTGGTGGAGAAGTCGAGGGTGGTGGTGGTGGTGGTGGTGGTGGTGGTGGTTCGCGGTAGTATGGAAATATGATAGCGCGATAAGAGGAGGAAGAAGGAGGAATGGACGACGGCGCGCGTAGGTGCTACGCGAAGAATAGCGTAGAAGGGTGGGGAGAATATCGCTCTCACGACCAATAAAAGAGCCAGTTTAAAACCCTCGTTTTTTCTCGCCCCGCTACTGCGCATGTCGAATTCAAATCTTGGGAGTGGTGAGGGTGGATACGCGAGTATGGAAATATGATAGGTGAGAGGACGTTCTGCCCGATATGGCGGACACGCCGACCAAGCGCCACGAAAGATTCCCTCGGTCCTTGGAACTCGCTCGTTGTCCCGACTCGACTCCATCGACTGACTCCATTGCGATACGCGTAATCGTTAGCTCTACGGCATTTTGGATGGATATGGAGATGGCTCGGAAAAGGTAGGACGTAACGGGCTGTATCCCTTATGAATCGACGCGCCGATTCTCGAGTTGTTCGAGCGAGATTCCATCGAACGGACGATCGCCGGACGAACGCCATAACTTCTCCAGGAACGTCTCGTTCCTTCAGATCGTTCACCTACCATCGAATGATCAGCGACCTCCAAAAGTGGCCACCTGCTGCCGTCCCGAAAGTCGTCGAACCCGACACTGCGATCTTCCGGTAGCGTCCAGAGGTCTCGAGGATCTCAACGACCGCCAAACCGAAGATCGCTTTTCATCGAACTGTACAAACTCTAACGATCCATCGGTATTCGTTCAAGAACCCCTCCCCAAAACTGTGCGAGGACGATCGAGCCCCAACGGTGTCCTCCGCTAAAGGCCAAAGCAAATGCAAAAGCTAGCGAAGCTAGTCCAACCTAACGAGCACCGGTACGGGCACGTAACATCGGCGGATTACGGCCCGGAGGAATTGCCATACCGACCTAGCGCGGAGGAAGGTCCGATCGGATGGTCCGAGCGAAGAGGTGAGTCGGTGGGTTGCCTGCTGATCGTAGGTAGGTCGGTAGGGTCTGGTGAGTCGCGATTGGTGGCCTCGCTCGCGTCCACGCGACGCCGCGCATGCAAATAGCGGTAGAGGCGGGGAGGGGAGGGGGAAGGGGGAGAGAATGCGCGACACGAGGTCCGAAAAAAAAGAAAGAGTGAAAAGGAGGGGTGAGGAAAAGAGGAAGACGGAAGGAAAGAGGCGCCGACCCTCTCTCTCGAGAGAGAGAGAGAAGGGAAGAAAGACAGCGAGAACGACCTCCTCCAGCACGGCTCCTCTTCCACCTTCCTCATCGACCATCCCATCGTCGGTCCACCGGCAGCACCACCAGCGGCACCAGCTCCGCTTCCTCTTCTTCCTCTCGATCCTCTTGGTCCTCTTCCTCGTCGTCTTGCGTAGAGTCGGGCGGAGCCGCTCGCGATCCGCTTTTCGCTCCTATTGGAAGGCACCTTCCCCACCTTTTCCCAGCGGCGTAGCCTCCGCCACCTCTCTCCCGCTCTCCCTCTCCCTCCCGCGAGCTATCCAACGGCCTCCCTCCTCTCGCGGCGTCTCCCTCGCTCCAACCTGACTCTCCTTCTCCCCCCTCTCGCTCTCCCACGCGACTCGACTCGACTCGACCCGACCCGACTCGACTCGGCTCTCCTTCCACCGCTCGCTCCAGCGAGGGGCAAAGCGTCGGGACTCCCCCACCTTACGGCTTTGAAAGCCGGTCCGCGTACGCGTTCGCGTTGCCCGTGGCCGGTAGGCGGCCAGGCGGGCGTACGTGGGCCCTCTAGTGTGCCTGCACACATGCACGCGACAGCATCTGACCGACGTCGTCGTACCACCAGCAGCCGTCGCTTTAATGCTGCCGTCGTTTGTCGTAGATTATCGCGAAACGCCGACGTCTCTCTCACCATATCGGTGCTCTTCTCACGCCGCTCGTTCCTGCCGTTGTCGTTGTCGTCGTCGTCGACGTCGGCGTCGTCGTTGTCGTCGTTGCTGCTGCTGCTGCTGCTGCTGCTGCTGTTGTTGTTGTTGTTGTCGTTGTCCTCGTCGACGACGACGCCGCCGTCGTTCGCACTGTTGTCATCGTCCACGTCGACGTCGTCACAGTCGATAGCGACGCCGACCCGCGATCTCGCTGGTTCTCACTGCCTCGGGGCACGCCGGGATCCCCAGCGACACCGATGACGCGCGAGTCCAAGTGGCCAACGTCGTCGAGAGTGACCGTGTCCGTGAAGAAGGCCCGACTGGTCGTCGTCGTCGTCGTTCGTTCGATCTATCGAAACGCGCACGCTCGTCAAAGGGGATCGGAGAGATAGAGAAAGATAGAGAGAGAGAGAAAGAGAGAGAGAGAGGGATATTCGACCAGAGGAAGCAAACTCGATGACGTAGTCGCGGTAGTTCGCGCCGGTGATCGGAAAGCAGTGCTTACGCGACTGGAGCCGCGAACATCGCCGATGGGCATAGGAATAAACATCGTGGCCGCTGTCATCGCCCTTCCAAGCCTCTAGAGACTCAGGGAGAGGAGGAACCTCGTCTCTCTTCCCTCGGCAGGCTAACCCCGCAGGTGTGTCGTGTTTACAAGGTGGACGGATCGTGTATCTGGTGATGGTAGAAATAGGGTGACGGTTCGTTGGTTTCTTCGTTCATCGTCGGAGTACGCGCGCGGATACAGTTCGAAGCGTGCCACCGGTTGACCAGTGACGATGATAACGACGACAAGGTCGACGTGCCTGCGAGAGGGAGCGTGACGCGAAAGAGTTCGGAACTAGACTCTAGACCTAGAGGAGAAGCTAGAATCTCGCGTGACGGTACGGTCGAGCTCGGAGGCGCTCGTTCGCTCGTCAAAGAAGTAGAAGAAGAAGAAGAGGTACTCGTCCACGCCTAAAGAGATCGGTCCGAGTGGTCGACGGTTGCCTTTTTGGTGGGCAGACGATCGTCGAGGAACTAGCAGGCGTCCAGGTGCTCTCGCGGGGATCGCCTCGATAGGAAGGTCTCGCCTTCCGTCGACCACGGCGAGGGAAGGATCGCCCGAACGTAGGACGGAAGGTGCAGGCGCGTTGGATCTCGCGGCGTTGTCCGCTTACGGACACGTACCGGGAGCCAGAGTCGCGGTGGCGGGCACCGGGGTCCTTGCGCTGCCCGGCTTGAAACCCGAGAAGGGTTTATCATCGCCCGGTGGTCAGTCCAAGATAAAGTCCGCAGGGCTGGCGGGTCTTGACAACGAGGCGGTGCGCCGATGGGTCGCGGAGGCCGCGTGGATTCGACACGTCCCACCTCCGGTTGTCGTGCCGTCTAATTCTCAGACTCAGCAACAGCAACAGCACCATCATCATCATCACCATCATCATCATCAACATCGCCAGCAGCAGCAGCAGCAATCGCAACAAGAGCAACAACATCATCGTCAACAACAGCACCAACATCACCATCACCATTCGGCCCATAGACAACGACACGAATCCAGCCCACCGCTGGTGGGACCCTCCCCCTTTATCCTACCAACGTCGATGACGCAGACCCCCAGCATGCATCTCCTCGAGAACAACAACTTGGTGGAGGTTGCGATGGCTCAGCAGCAGCAACAGCAGTCTCAGCAGCACGTACAGCAGCAACAGAAACAGAAACAGGCAAGTCCAACGAACAACAACACCATAGAAGCCTGGAGGTCGATTCAGAGCGGTCATCAATGGTGGAGTCCGCCCAGCAATCTTCACCAAGAACAACAACAACAACAACAACAACAACAGCAGCAGCAACAGCAACAGCAGCAGCAGCAGCAGGTGGTAGCCGTGCCGATCGTCGCTCAGACGCAAGGTCTCGTGACCGGTTCGATGTGCGGTCAGGTGCAGAGGCATCAGATTCACTCCGAAATCGACCAGCCGCTCGACTTTTCCGTCGGTTCCCTTCAGCAGCAGAGGCTGCAGTCGCGCGTGAGGATTATGCACGAGAGACTTCAAAGTAGAGCCAGTGACAACAACAACGGCACCGTCGCGATCGCGCACAAGATGAGGGGTGTCGGTAGCAGACGAAGTTACAGCCCCAGCGACGCCAGTACCAGCAGTAGCGAAGAGGACGAGGGTGTCTCGACCGGGGGTAGTCCGTCGGGACCTTTAAGGGGCACCGAGAACGGTGAGCCACCAAACTTTTCATTTTCTGCGTCGTTACGTCGTAACGACCGCGCGGTTTCACGTACGATTGACTCCTCCTGGATTTTTGGTGTTAACCGTAAAGGTACGAGATGGAAACGAAATCGTTTCTCTCGTCTCTCTGTCAATCGAACTAGCTTCGAGGCTGGCTCTTTTCATTTTCCAACGAATTCGCGCCTTTCTGTGCGATCCAATTGCATCGTCCAACTTCGACTCGTCGCTTATCCGCGAGTGTAGGAAAAGGCGAGCGTCGCTTTCGATGACGGAATCGACCACGTCGATAAGTTTGCTTCGACCGTTCTTCTTGCCAGTGTGATCGCGACGATCTTCGGATTTATTTATCAGTGAAAATTAACTCCTTCTTCCTTCAAACAGGTTCGCGATCAGTTGGTATCATTGCTACGATATCATTGTCCAAGAGTTTGCCTCTATGCGCACCTGAAATTCTCTAGTCGAAGTTCTAACGGTACGCGATACCAATCAGAGACCTAGAAAAAGCTATTCGCAAAGAGATACAGTATCGATTGTTCCATTAGCGGCTCTGCGCTGCTGTATTCTGATCATTTCTTGGCGAATTTGCCTCGAAAGTTCTTCGGTAGATCTTTTATTAAACAATCGCGATAGTTCGTCGTCACTTTCGATCGAAACGTCGACGCTGTCATTTTTGTCCACTACTGCGTCCATCGTCTACTTAAATTCCGATTGGGTATCTTATTGCTTACAAGAAATTAATGAACATTCGAACACGTCGAAATTGAAGGCGCCATTTTGCTACGAACATCGCGTTTGAAATTGTCACGAAAGTTCGAACGTTCGAACAGCAAAAGATGGAATCGCGAGTGATTAGGCCAAGTAGTGCGATTTAACATCGCTTCGACCTGATTTCCATGGAATATCCGTTTAACGACTGGCGTTTGGACGAAGTTCCGACGATCGTCGATGCGTCCGACGTCCTTTGATAGACTTTGCCCGCGATTAGCAGCATGAAGTTGCACCGTAAATCCCGTCGATGAAACTCCAATCGCCATTTTCGCGACGTTTCGTTCGTAAGAGCAAAAGAGACGCGTGTTTTCAAACTCGTCGATCGATAGCTGAAACAGCGCTAATCCATCGACGGATCTAACGAACTTCTCCGTCTTCAGCCGTCCCCTTCCTCCCGCGACTTTCGATCGTCCGCGTTGCCCCAGCTTCCGCTAAGCTAGAAGCGATTTTCTATCTTAAACTCAACACCGCGACTAACAATGATTCCACCAAACGCGGGGACTGGACATTTAAGGTCTTCGACAGGATCTATCCTTTCGCGAAATGCAAATGATAATTCGAAGAACTAGAAGATGACTGAAAGTTTTACTTCTTCCTATCCTCGCTTTTATCGATTGCTTCGGCAACTCTCGCTGATTCAGCGAAAGCTAGAAGCGATTTTCTAACTTAAATTCGACGTCATAATTAACAACAGTTCAACCAAATGCGATCTATCCTCCCACGAAATGCAAACGACGATAAGAAATTCCAGAAGATAACTGAAAGTTTTGCCTTCTTCTAAAGGAATCGCTTCTCCTACTCTCGCTTTTATCGATTGTTTCGGCAACGCTCGCTGATCCAACGAAAGCTTTGAAGCGATTCTCTGCCCTCTATTTAACGCTGTAAAAAAGGAACGTTCGATTAATCGCAAACTCTCACAGTCAACATCGATCCAACGAATACAATCATTTAACAAAGACGAACAGAACTACGAAGACTGGCAGGACGATTAGCCCTAAAACCGTAGAAAACTGTCACCTCGTTTCCTACTCTAGCTTCTACAGGTTGCTTCGGCAACTCTCGCTGATCCAACTAGGATCCAAGCTAGTAGCAATTTTCCAGCCTTCGTTCGACGCTTCAAAAGTCGAACATTCGATTAATCGCAAACTCTCACAGCCAACATCGACCCAACGAATACAGTCATTTAGCAAAGACGAAGAGAACCACGAAGACTGGCAGGACGATTAGCCCTAAAACCGTAGAAAAATGTCACTTCGCTCGCTGGATCGCTCCGTTAACCATCCAAACGGTTCCTAACGCTCCGATCGCGCATTCGTCGCACATTTTAGCCATGTGGTACGTCGCTGCTGTCCGCTGATAATTAATTAGGCAGAAGCCGAACGAACGGGGCGGCGCACGCGCGGTGCAACGACACATCGGTCGCCTTTCGATTCGTCCACCGATTCCCCGATAACGGCCGTTTCACGTCACTTACACGTGCCGAGGCTACGCTAGTATCTCTCCCCGATGCTCACGGAAATCTTCACCGACCGAAAGATAAACGAGTCCAAACGAATTAACGTCGTAGCCGTCCGTCCGATCGTCCCGTAAAATTCCGACGAAATCATCTCAACTTCGAGACATTTTCATTTTTTTCAACCTTCCTATTGTTTATCAACACCTTGATTACTGCACACTTTAGGCACACGATAGGAATTCAGTCGCGATTTAATGCGAAAACAGTGAAGATTTCGAACGCATTTTTGCGAAAACATGTTTCGATGATCGTGAAACTGAATTTCACTACATTGAAACAATATCGTTTACTTCATTGTATTTCGAATCGAATCGTTGCTATAAATATTAAAAATTTAATATCGATGTAAAGTTTTCTTCCACGATCTATCTAATAATCTAGTAAAGTACGATATAATTCGAAAAAGTGAATAAATAATCACTAATAAATAACCATGTGGATTAATAATAAATAATCGTACAGTGTTTCGCTTCTTTTGTTACGTTTTCGACGCATTTTTTGCATTTTTTACGTACGGAGACGGAAAATGCCCTTGTGTCGAGCGAGAAGGGTAACCATTAGCTTTTTCACCTTTTCATTTACATTCGCGTATTTTATCTGAACTTTCTATTCGTGTAAAGCTTGTTTTATTAAATACGAATGAAATTTAGAGAAAGACAAGTTACACAATGGGATAAGCGCATATAGGCGCTCTCAGTGTCGCAAATACAAAATTGCTAAGTACCTATGGATGCTCACAGCGGCCTAGGGGTTAATCCACGGTGACTGTGTCGACGAGAATGCCTCGTGGATTCTGTTTTCCGGCGCAAGACGGTTTAAGAAGCAGGGAGAGAGAACAAATGGAGAAGTTTCAGGGAAAAGAGTCCACTTTGCGACGGTCGCAATCTTTCGATTCTCATTTAACACTACCAAGCGGGTTTAAATGACCCTTTTCAAAATTTTCAAAATTCTTTCGAAACTTTGATCTTTTACGTTGCTTATAAAAATGGAAATTTACGTTTGACTATTTTATTGATATATGTTGTACGTTATTTCCTTCGATAAATTAACAATTTCCTTTTTAAAATTCAACGTCAGTCGCGTAAGGGGTAAGTTTAATGTTAAAACGAGAATCCGAAAGTCGATAGGATTTCGTTCCATGCTTCGAAACGCGTCTGCGTCGTTGACGTCGCAGAACGATTAGCCGTCTGTCCGATCGTCCTGTAAATCATTGATCAAGTGATCTCAACTTTACGATATTTTTTAATTGTTCCACTGTTTATTAATCCACGGTGACTATGTCGATGAGAATGCGACGAGAATGTCGTGGATTCCGTTTTCTGGAGCAAGACGCTACGAGGAGCAGGAATAGAGAGCAAATGGAGAAGTTTCAGGGAAAAGAGTCCACTTTGCGTCGGTCGGAAAGAGCGAGGATCGAAACGCGTCCAGCTTCGATTCGCATTTAAAGCGAGAGTCCGAAAGTCGATACGTTTTCGTTCCACGCTTCGAAACGCGCCTGCGTCGTCGTTAACGACTGGAAGGAGAACGATTAACCCTTTCAACGCGACAGGCGTATATATCCGCCCTCGAGTATCCACCGACACGAACGAAAGGCGTATATATACGCTCTCTGAATTTTTCTTCCAACAAGAAATCTACCGTTTTAACAAACCGATCTAACGTCGTAGCCGTCTGTCCGATCGTCCCGTAAAATATCGATCGAGCGATCTCTGCTTTACGATATATTGGGTTGTCCGGAAAGTTCGTACCGATTTTGTAGAAAATTGTTTTCTTTTTTTATGAAGATTTCTTTTTTTCAAGACAAAAGAATTAACTATATGATACGTATAATTATTTATTTTATATACAATAATAAAATAATAAATAAATTTTTTAAAAAATCGAAAATCGGCACGAACTTTCCGAACAACCCAATACTTTTTCAATCTTCCTTTCGTTTATTAATCCACGATGAGCACGATTGCGCTCGAGCGTACGACATATTTCACCTTCCTTCTCGATAATCAGAAAAACGTATGATTTATTGAGGTAGTTACGATAAACGCTCGATCGGAGCGCAAGCGCGAAATATCTTATCGACGTAGACGCGATCGATAGTTTCTTTAAAACGATCGACGACGATTTACGCGTGACATCGAACCCTCGTTTTCGAGTGCTTCGTATCGAACTTCCTTCAAACGAGTAAAGAGAAAGAGAAAAAAAATAGGGGGGGGGGGGGAT
>JAITYT010000142.1:1094942-1105701 GCA_025433975.1 Liostenogaster flavolineata
TCGCTTGCTTATTTTTTATTTTTCTTCTGTAATATTATTTATCTTGTTACGAAATATATTGGAAATGAAATACGTTTTGTAAGAGAGAACTCAACTTTTACTCTCTTTATGATCTTTTATACCTTTGTTATTTATATAATTTTCAATGAATATAGAAAGACTAGTGTCATTGTTTTGTTCTCTATTTCGTCCTTAATGTACTGCTTTTTGAATCACGTAAGTATCGTTTCTTGTTTGGTTTTTATGAGCATTTTCCCAAACCCTAGTAAAATCGTGAAATTCGGCTGGTTATTCTCGCATAGGCACCTCTTTTTCGCCTGCCACTAAAAGGCTTAAAATATACTTTTTTAAGTATAATCCTTCTCTCTCCCTCTCTTTTTCTATCTTTGTACAAGACGAGTCAATTCGACATTGAGAAGAACCTTGATCGATAGCTTCGATTCGGAAGGAAGTAGGCAAAAATCCTGGTTCGGTTTCCTAAGGAACCGAGGTTTGGCTACTCCTCGCTCGTAATACGCGCTAGTCGTCACCATCGGTATGAATTTCAGTTATCGAATATACGTTTGGATCGAATCCGAAAGCAAAGTCAACCCGACCAACGACTAACACGTTCTAACGATCGCGTAAAAATCTCGCATAGGACAAAAGTGTATCGCGTTCACGCTCGAGAGTAAAAAAAAAACAGCATTCGTAAGACGATTCGATGTCGTTAAACCGTTGGTCCTAATGCGAGGGAAATCCCCGATTCGGAAAGGCTTCGAAAATCGAGGGGATTCTTCGAAAGCCACGTAAGTCCAGCCCAGTATCCGCTTAACCGTCACAAACCGTGGACTCTCGGTATCGCTCGCTTTTTTTCCTCTATTAGGTCTCTGTCGTTCTGTCGTTTTCGAATGAAAATTTTTCAATTAATTACTATTTATATTTAACAATCAATGTAATTAATGTAAATAATCAATTATTTACCGAATAACATAATTTTTTTGGTTGCTGAACATTTGAGCCGTTTATTTCGAAAGTGACCTAAATCCATTTTCCAAAAAAATGAAGTTCACTATTTCATTATTTACATTTCTGTTATCTTTTCATTCGGAAGCACTAATTTGCTGGTTAATGAAATGATAAAAATGTTTATTTTGAAAGTGACTTAAGTCCCATTTCGAGAATGTCAAATGTAATATTGGGTCGTTTTATTTTAGATACACTTAAGCAGTACGACTCATTAATATCCTGTACGTATATTTTTAATCGCATTAAAACACAAACCCTTAAGTATCTCAATTCGAGTATAAGTGGACTTGGGCCACTTTCAAAATAAACGGCTCATTTCTTCTCGTATACAGGGTGACCAATGGGAATGTAAATGCTGATAAATAGAATTAAAAAATGCAGTATTTCAAAGTTTTGGCGAACGATCGCAGTTCTGTGTTAATTCCAATGGACGGCACTTTGAAAACATATACCACTAATTCATACGCGCGAGAAAAAATTTCCTTCTTTTTTATATCGTGTATTTCAATCGTTAAATTATTATATTTCTCTTTCGTATATATATATAGCGATAAAATTGACAAGTCTTCTCTACAAAATGGCGCTTAATTCGTTCTATTTGACCCATTTGTTACGAAGTAATAACCATTTGCTTTTAACACAATCCTATTGGTCGCCCTGTACGTCGAGCACGTAAGTAGAAATGCAGTGTTCGAAGGAGTCAATGTCGAAGTTCGACCTATTATTACAGCCTACGTCGACTCCTACCGATCGGCGTGGCTCCTTTTTCTCACGAGAGGAATATACTCGCCGTTAGAACGAAGCGCTTTTTTTTTTAGACGCGAGCGACGACGAGGCCTATTACACAAAGACAGGCCCCATTTAAAACTCGTGACTAATCTACTTTAACTTAACGACTTCTTTGTCGTCGCCATCGTCGTCCGATTCGCGTCGGTGCGTCGCGTGGAACGATCTAATCTCGACGCCAATTGCGCTTTTAAATAATAAATCCGTCGATAAGATCGAGTCCACTTTCGGCGGACGCTCGATCGCGATTAATTTCGAATTAATTATCTCGATTAATAAAAATCGAGCGCGACCTAAAAACGTCAATGGGCCATCGAGAAGCACGACGTCGCGCAGCCGCGCTATCAGACGGATTTTATTAGGTTGGCGCATACGAAACGTCGCATTTTCGTTATGCTTTCGTTTTTGGTATAACCTCGCTTTTAGTCGCACTGCCCATTGCCAGAGTCACGTTTCAACGAAGAAGATTTTCTCAAAAGCGTTCCATTTTCTTATTTCTTTCGAAACGCCCAGCTTATTTACCGGATCTTTCGCCAAGCGACTTTCATTTTTTTGTTAAACATTTAGAACAGTTTGAAACGAAGACAGTCTGCAAAATTCCATATCAGAGTTTATCGATTTTAGAGATCGGAATTTCTTTAAGACAGACATCTATGCGTTAAAATCTCGTTGGGAAAAGTGTATCGAAGAAAATGGAGCGTATTTTGATTAAATAGACAGCTTTTGAAAGAAGATACGGAGTTTTATATATTCCCTTAAAAATCGGACATTTCATTATTGGGTTGGCAACTAAGTGATTGCGAACTTTATCGTTAGTTGCCAACCGACTCAACGTCGTATGCCGTTCGATTTTTCGATTTCTCGATTCGATCGACTCTAGAGAAGCCGCGAATTGGCACCGTGACGTTCGTCGATAAATTAGCGATCATCGTTCCGCCCAAAATTCGTTCGTATCTACGTTTTTTGTACGCGTTGTCGCGTGCGGAAAAATTCCGGAAACGCGCCTACCGTGTCGAGCTCGGCGCGAATCGACTAGCGTCCGATATTACGTCACGTCGCGTCACGACGATAGAATGCCGTGCACGCGCGTGCTTCCTCAAAAGGGCGATAAATCTGTTCTCACGAAATTGTCAACGCGCCGTTGGATCGCGCAACCGAACGCAACGTGCGAATACCGATTCGCGCCGTCGCGGTCGACGCGATCTTTTTGAAACTTTCCGATCGCGCGGCTCGAAAGGACGTCCTATCGGTCGCTAAAATCCAATAGGAGTTAAACCAGAACGGGACTTCGTGCCAAAAATCGTTCAAGAGGAGCTGCCACGTTTAAAATAGCTCGCGATGCCGCCGGCTATAGCCGGCGTCCGTCTCTACGACTGTACGATTAAGTCTCCTTGAATTAAATGGCACATCGCTTTCACCGAGTTCTATTTCCTTGACATTTTTATTTTTTTTTTATTTTAAGTCAAAGTTTCTACAGTTATAGAAAAATTATTGAATGCTTTTGATAACGGAATAATTTCCACGAACACCTCGACGTAATATTTTTACGTTTTAACCAAAGTTTAAATATTAAAGACACGCTTAAAGGAAGCACGTGCATAAAACTCACTGAAAATCGGCGTTCTTTTCGACTCTGTGTCTCGAACGATTCTAAATAGCGTAAGTAATAGTAACGGTCGCTTTGAATTCGTCGTATTTCAGTATTACCAAAATTGAAACCGAAAGAAGAAGAACGATATAGTTTTTATTTCAAAGTCGATGTGAGAAAATAATGATAAGGAGCGAGCTTATTCTCAATGGCTTCTGGAATTGTAATACAACGTATTCGGAGGCTATAAAAAAAGGGCTGTCTGATCCAGAAAAAACGAAATAACGGATAAATCCTTTAACGATCGAGAAATATATTATTTATTCGATTAAAATTTGCAAAAATGGACTTAACCTCGTTGGCTTACGTGCGACTCGTATCCGGCGTTAGGAGCGAAAGGGTCGAACTACGCGAGTGACGTCGTTTCGTTCGAAACGATCGAACGGATCTGAACGGACGCGATCGTAGGAAACGTTTCTTTATCCTGGCGTTTCCGTGGCCCTCCTCTTCCACCTCCTCGCCGCCCCTGCGAGCCTCCCACCTCCGGAAGGAGTCCTTGAGTCCTTCGAGCGGAGAGAATCTACGCACGGAACGACCTTGCCGTTGCGACGGAAAAGGAAATGCATTTCTCATAATGAAACTTATAATGGCGCGTCGCGCTGCGGGCCTCGTTGCGAGAGAGAGAGAGCGAAGGTGCGAAAAAGAGAGGGGCGAGAGGGATTTATCGATGTTACACCGTGGAACGGAACTGGCGAACGAGACGCAGGTACGTTCGCACGCGTCCGCGAATCCAGCCACGATCGATCTCATCGAAGGGAATTTATGCGAGAGTGCGTACGCGCATGCTATCGATTATCGCGAAGTATCGATTATTACCGCGCGGCAAATTTGAAAAGTTCGACGACGATTAGTTCCTTCGACGATTATTCGAGCGTTGCCAATATTAATAATAATAATACGTATTCGCTCATCAAGGAGATTCTTTCGTTTCATGGGAGGGTAAGTAAATTCCTCGATCGAGCGATATCGTCATTTTTGTCATTATTGTCGTAATTGAGTCATCTCGTTTCTTTCCCAACAGTTTTTCATAAGAACAACTTAAGAAAATAAAAAAAAAAACAAGGTTTATTCATTTAAAAGAAACATAAAAAACAAGGTTCTTTCGTTAAAAAAAAATTAATAACTTCCCGAACAATTTTTTTTTTGCCGCCACTTATTATTTCGTAGACCTACGACGTCTTCTATCGCGATGCTCCATCACGTGTACCTAAGCTCACGTTCCACGTCGTCTTTCTTTATTTTAGCGTAGGAATTTTCATGCGTATTCCTTTCTTACGTCGCCATTTATTTTTCCTACGAAGACGATCGAACGATCGAACGATCGTTTTTCCGTTCACGAGAGAAAGAGAAAGAGAGAAAGTTTACGACGTCTTCTTTGATTTTAGCATACGAATTTTTCATGCGTATTTCTTTCTCACGTCGCCGTTTATTTTTCCTATAAAGACGATCGAACGATCGAACGATCGTTTTTTCCGTTCACGAGAGGAAGAGAGACAGAGAGACAGAGAGAAAAAGAGAGTCCACGACGTCTATCGCGACGTTCCACTAGAAAAAGCACCTTTTCCACGACCCGTTCTCGCCATCGCGGTCTCGTCATCGCGTCGTCGCGAATCCGCGAACCCGGAGCGTCTCCCGTCTCTCGCAGGTTTGCGCCTAGCCGCACGGATAAACGACCAGATGATTAGCATATTCATTGGATTTGTCGGTACGTCTAACGCCGACTCGCCGTATTTGGCGATCTCGTATGCTAATCGATGATAGTCGTAACTTCGTCGATCGCCTACTAGGAGGCAATCCTGCGGTCTCGTTCGTTCCGTACGCTGAATTATTCCTCGACGCGCGTTCCTCCGTAAAGATCGCCTTTTGCATATCGTTTAACGTTTTTCCCTCGTTCCGAGCAAGAATACGTAATACGTACGTCTCGTAATTCAACCAGACGCAAGGTTAACCTGACGACGAAGACGACGACGACGACGCCTGTTGGTCGATACGTCGAGATCGACCATTTCGCGCATCTCTGATTTATTCTTCTTTGATTTCTGATTTATTTCTTTTTCTCCTTTTATCTCTGATTCGTTCTTCTTCTTTCTCTCTTTATTTCTCATTTGTTCTATTTTTTTCTCCTTTTATCTTCGATTTATTCCTTTTTTTCTCTCTTTATCTCTGACTTATTCTATTTCTTTCACCCTTTACCTTCGATTTGTTCTTCTTCTTTCTCTCTTTATTTCTCGTTTATTCTATTTTTCTCTCCTTTTATCTCTGATCTGTTCTTCTTTTTTCTTTCCATATTTCTGATTTACTTATTTTCTTCTCTCCTTATTTCTAATTTATTTTTATTCTCTCTCTCTCTCTCCTTTTTCGTCTCGACACTTCCCACGGATTTTTCTCTCGAGTCGACGTCGCGCGCATTTTCGCACGCTGCGAGGCCGAGTGAAGCCGAAAGATCTTCAAGCACGAAAGATCGAGCAAGGACGGACGCGGGGACGAACGGCCGTCGCCTCGACGATGCAAAACGATCGATTCGATCGGACGAGGAACGGGAGCGAGGTAACGAGAGCGACGCATTCTAAGAACGAATTTCTCCGCTCGTCTTCGAGGCTAGCGATACGAAAGCGACGACTTTGCCGACTTAACGCGTTGCCTGTCGTGGCGGTCACCGGTGACCGACGAGAGAAATGTAAAATGAAATTTCGTTGGATTTCTCGTCGCAATCGCGCGCGCTTTTAACGAACGAAGAAGCGCGGAGATCGAAAATAAAAAGAAAAAAATTTTTAAAAAAAAGAGAAAACGAGGGGGGAAAAAATGGCGCGAATGGAGAAGACAATGGTAACGCGAGCGATTTATCGGCAGTTCGATCGATCTTCTCGTCGATTCCGGATCATCGATCAGGAATGTGAGGACGTATCTCGGCTCTTGCGCCACCGTACGGCGACAGGAAATCGTCTCGAGGCTACCGCCGGATTCCAAACGGAATTGCGAAAGTTCGAGTCCCTTTATTCGCGATGGAAGACCCGCGTTATTATTTTCCAAGCGCGCTTTAAACCCGTGCAAATCGTTCCCGCGATAATTACATCGACGTCCTCGCTTCCGCCAATTTCCACGCGGCGAGATGTAACGCGAAGAAAAATTATTCATTCGATCGTAGGGTATATACGTATACATTTGTGTGTGTGTGCGTGTGTATGTATATACTCGCGGGTAATTGACTGCTACCCGCGAAAGGAACGATTCTCCTTCGAGGAGAATTATTGCCGGTTCGAGCCTTCGATCGTTCTCTCCGATGCTCGCCGCTAACCTCGCGATGATCTCGACGCTTGCTTAGCGATAAATTCTCTCTCTCTCTCTCTCTCTCTCTCTCTCTCTCGGGCTTCGATCTTTATTTCCGGCAAATGACAATATCGATGATGCATCGACGCGTGCCACGCGAGCGTAAAGAGCTTTAAGCTCTCGACAGGGGCAGGAGCCGAAGGATTTTGTGGATTCGAAGAGAACGTCGTCGTGGCATCGACGACGTTACGATTCTCTCCTGCTTTTTTATTATTCTATTAAAAATCATCCGAAAAAATTGGATAATAAATTATTCACTGCAGAATCTCTCGACAAAATTAAATAAGAATCTTACGCTTTGGCTGTACCGATAACGTCGTTTTCCAGAATAAACTAAACTAAATTAAAAAATTCTGCAATCAGACTGGACGCTAGAAGTAATTATCCTAAAGAAGAGGAAGTGAAAAATCCCTCGAGATGTCGCCACAAAGATCGTATAATACGAACTCGTTACACTCGTGAGGAACGTGGAGAATCTTCGTGCCCGCAATATATGAAGTCGTTCACTTATAAATCATTATCGACGCTCAGCGGCCAAAAATCCCGACGTAATGATTTTTTATGCATTTTTATCGTTTTCCTCGCGTCTCTTGCTTTTTCAATTCCTATCCGTACAAAATCACCGAATCGTGATAAAACTAGACATTGAGTCTTTTTTCTGTTTATAAAAGAACCATCCCTGAAGAGGTTAAGCTCTCGACGGGGGGAGGGGGGGGGCAGGAGCCGAAGGATCGCTTTGTCGTTTCGAAGAGAACGTCGGCTCTCTCCTGGTTTCTAATCCTTCGATTTTTAACACGAAACTTTCGACTTTGGAACTCGAATTTCGAAACTCGACGAAGGGGAGCCTTTTAGGATCGACGATCGAGAAAATTTCGATCGGTTCCGCCGAAGCGAACGACGCTAGAAGCGCGCTGGCAAAACCGACTCCGTTCCATCGCCCTGTTTAACGTCTCGCCGAGTCATTGCGGTTCCCGCATCCTGCCGCGAATTCCGTCCAGCGCGTCATTCAGAATTTCACGGGGTTCGCATGCCATATGTCTCCTATGTAAATTCTCCCCTTTCCATCCATAAGTCGATCTCGAACGAGAACGGAACGATCTTCGCGCCCCTTCGAGCGTTACTTTTCTCTTTTCTTTATTTTTTCTTTTTTGTATTAAAAATGACTGGAATATAATTAGAAAATAATTAAAAACGTCGGCCTTGGAAAAAAGAACACGAAGATCCGTTGGATCGTAAAAGTCGATTGTAAAACTGCGAAGTTCGTGCCGATTAACTCGGGAAGCGAATCGATCTGAATTTTTGTTCGTACCGATCGTCCTTGGGGCCCACGTGGGCCGGAAGAATACCTCAACGACGTAAAAATATCGTAAAGAATCGAAAGCGACGCGTTAATCGTAATGCCGCATATCGTGGAAAATAATTACGCGCTCGGCCGACGATCGTTATCGATCGCGCGTAAAACACGCGGATACGCCGATCGATTCTTAATAACGTAGTTAGCGACGCGATACGACTTCGAATCGCAGCGATCGTCGCGGCGTGGCGCCCGATGAAAAACCGCTAATGAAAGTGAAATCGATCGTGCGACTACGAATTTATTTACTCCGCGGGCGACTAATTCTATGAATTATTCCGCGAAGAACGATCGTAACCGACCAAACGATCTCTTAAGCTCGTCTCGTTACCGTCGTGGAAAAGGAAGAAAAATCGCGCGTCCTTGGGACGATCCAACCGGCCGTAACGACGCATTTTTTCGAAAGCGATCTCGCTACCCTCCGATTAGCCTCGAATCCTTTTTTCCTTCCATCTCGTCTCGTCTCCATTTTTTTTTTCTTTCGTCTCGTCCTTCGATCGTGCCTCGATCGCGTGAAAACGCCTACGCGTCCTCATCAGTGTCTCTCGATTTTTTGAAACCTGGCGAATTCTTTGTTGGCTTTTCTCGGCAAACTCCAGGAGGCGAGAAAGAATGTAAACAAGATTTAGAGACCCTTAGATTTTAAGACTGAAAGATATTTTTAAATTCTTCGTTCGTTTCCTGTCAACGGAAAATATTTGGGTTTTTTGGTCGAGATAAAATTATCGTGATTTATCTTGACCATGGTCAGGCTACTCTTTTCTAAGGGGTTTCCAAAAATCAGGCGTCAACGACGGAATCTTCAAAATTTTTAAACGAAAATTTTATAAAATGTCGTTCAAATGTTGCTCTCTCGCGTGGTTAAAGGTTTCAATTAAATAAAATAACGCAACCCCTTGACTCGACCAGTTAACTTGACCTCATACAGAAACGGGTGACTTGAACGACTGCAACGACACCTTTTTCACAAGCGATCTCGGTATCCTCGAATTATTCTCGAATAGAGGAGAAAAAAGATTCTTCCTTCGATCTCGTCTCCTTTCGCCTCGTCCTTGGCGCGTCAGTCGCGTGAAAACGCGTACGCGTCCCTTCGATCCCCGGGCGTCTCTCGATCTTTTCCGACTCGACGGCAGGACTCTTCTCACGTTTACGCGCGAGATCGATTCACGGCGGTGTTCTACCGGCGTTTAACGATCCCCTCGCTTAACGATCGGCAGCCAGGCAGCCAGGATTATTTCCAAGGCGGGCCGCTCGCGCGTTTCACGAGCAGATAAACTTCTTCCTCCTCCTCCTCGTCTTCTTCTTCTTCTTCTTCCTACTCTTCTTCGTGGCGAGGAAGAGAAGAGCTCGGCGGGTGGTCAGGTCGAATATCACGGTTGCGAACATTGTGCGAGTCATCGCGAAGAACCTGGCCTCGTGAGAGGTGGTGCTGGTGACGTTGGTGTTGGTCCGGTTATGGTGGTGTTGGTGATGGAATAGGGCTGCCGGAGGGGAGGACGGTAGGAAAGAAGTTAAAACGGCGACATCGAGGGGAATCGTTTTAACTAAAGATAATGCCCAGTGTACATAGAAACAGGCATCGCTAATGCTCGACGGCCGAGCGCGACGCTTCCTGCCTCATGTATTCAAATTAAAGCACGTAACGTCGTCACGGAGAGCGTCGCGTAATGGTAATGATAATGGTAAACGAGAGGCCGGTGTTGTACCTAGCGAGAGACAGAGAGAGAAGGGAGCAGCTACGTACGTCGTAAACCGTAAGAAGGGAAGAAGAAGCAGCCTCTTCTTTCTAGCAAGCGACGTGATCTCACGGCTCTGCTAGGCATGACTCTGCGTAACCGCTCTCGTCTCTAGCGTCGCTTCGTTTAGCTAACAGGAAATTTACTGGTGAATAACAACGAGCGTTCGCGGTCCAATCTTTCAACGTGTCTACCGACTACACCTAACTTTTCATCGTGTCGCGACGTTTTTCATCTTTTCGGACCGGATTCAGTCCTGGCTGCCGACCGGCTGGTGCTGGACTGACTCTTCTTTTCGAAGAACAGTTTTCGAGTCCTACAAATTTGTCGGCGTTTTTCACGTTTCTTCGGTTTCTCTATGTTGTTTTTATGAAAAAACGAAATTACTTTCCGAACAACCTAATACATATTTATTATACGTATTAATTACACGTATAATTATATACATTTATCGACGTAACTTTTCATCTTCCGTGGACGTGTCGCATCTTTCCAGTCCGAATTCAGTCCTAGCTGCCAACCAGCTGGTACCAGGCTGACACTTCTTCTAATCGAGTACACTTACATATGTATATTAAATATATCTATCATATATGTACACATATCACATACGAGCCGTTCAGTAGCTTTTAAAATTTATAATAAACTTTCCAAATAATAAACATCAACGCTATCGAACGACGAAATCTCTTTTGCCATTGAATAACGAATGATTTCTTTCAGAAGCAATTCCGATTAACTCCGTACTCTAATGTAAACAGTTACGATAACGTAAGTGAAATATACGTACAGCAGCGAGTACGCAATGGCAGTGATAAATCGTTTAGCAATGTTTCGTAAGAAATAAAGTGGAATTATTGGCAAAAATTATTTCGTCACCTTTCTTCGCTTTTCGTTTTA
>JAITYT010000142.1:1145767-1156295 GCA_025433975.1 Liostenogaster flavolineata
AAAGGGTAGAAACGAGTTAATTTGCATACGAGAGTCCTTAGGTGCAAGAAATCAGTGAACGTTTCAAGAGAGACGCCGTTAAAAACGCTCCTAAAAGGACTAAAATCGAGTCTTACTCTAGAATAACCGTAAAAAACGTTCGAAAAGACATTCCAATCGATTGCGTCGCCCCGTCATCGCGCAAAATGAACTAAGTCGTACCGTGAGATCGAAAAAGGTCGATCGAGTACCGCGAAGCCATACCATAGAATGCAAACGTGAACGTTTCGAGAGAGACGAAAAACGGTATATTCGAAAAGTTGCCACTAACGAGATTAAAAACACATCTAAGAAGTCTAAAATCGAATCTTACTCTAGAATAACCGTAAAAAACGTTCGAAAAGACACTCCAATCGATTCCGTCGCCCCGTTATCGCGCAAAATAAACTTCGTCGTACCATAGGCTCGAAAGACGTCGATCGAGCTTTAGGATCGCGTCAGGAACTGTCCCTTTCCTCTCGAGACATATTCGTCAGGCTCGATCTCGCCGATGATTTCGAAGTTGCTCGTTCTCGGTACCGAGATGCACTACTCGAGGCAAATTATTCGCGCTCGAAAGAGGTGGAGTTCACGAACATAAATTACCAGGCAAAAGGAGGCAGAAAATTCTCTCTCTCTCTCTCTCTCTCTCTGTGCTCATCGGCGTGCCGCGCGGCGCGGATCGTCGTCCGGCGTGTTGCGGTTTACGAACGATACGATCGGAACCGCAGAAGGGGACGATTACCGGGCTCGGTCATCCGGCAAACGACTATTAATGATATTTCGTGTCGGATCTGCATGCTCCGACCTCGGCAAAGCGTAGCAAAGGGTGCCGACCGGGCCAAACTCTCACCTCGCGGTGCGAATCTCGAGCTCTAGCGGATTTTCGAGGCTCTCTGGGCTATCAGACAGAGGATAGACTCCGAACGCCTGTAACACGTATCGTATTAACGTTAACGACGGATCCAGTACCGAAGGGATTCCTTTCTCGACGCCATGCAATCTCGTCGTATCCTCCTTCCAACTCTCCGAGAGTTTTCGTTCGTTTTTAGACTTTCTATCCTTCTTCTTTTCTTTCGTACGTTCGATGAACACGCGATCGCAGCGTGAGCGACCGAGCGAATGACTGACCGACCGACCGACCGACCGACCGACCGACCGACTTATCAGATGGAGGATACTTAACTCCGTCCGTCGAAGTACTTTACGCGTTGGCTCGACTTGCGCATTGCGTGGTGTTAGAAATTTCTTGGAGAAATTATTGCGAGTTGGAAAGGATGACGACTCGACCGATGGAAGAACGTAGATAATCGTTGCAAGACGCGAGTTTTCTCGCGCGTTCATCTGCCTTTGTTAGGTCAATGTTAGGCCAATGTTAGGTGAAGCCGCGAAATTTTGCTAGAGCGTTTGTATTTAGTCTTGGAGTAGTTCTACGCCATATCGATGGCTCGATTTAGTTTCTTTAAGCTCTTTATATCTAAATGCGAGTAGACAACTTGATATCGTTGAAAGGAAAACGCGAAAGATGACAAGTTCGACACGAAACCTCTTTCGCGTCGATCTGCCAATGTTAGGCCAATGTTAAGCCAATGTTAGGTCAATGTTAACTGAAATGGCGAATCTTCGCTAAATCGTCCGCACTTAACCTTCAAATCGCTCTACGCCATTTCGACGGCTCGTTTCAGCTCCTTCCATCTGGTTAGATCGCAACGCTAGTGGACAGCTTAATACTATAAAAAAAAGCGCTACGAGAGTCGCGATCGTCGGAAAAGAAGAGGTCGCATCGCCACTGAGATAAGAATCGTACGAGACTGAGACTTCGCTAACGAGAAGAAGAACGCGACTGGATTTTAGCGCGAATCCCGCGAATACGATATGAAGCTCGTAAAACCGTGATCTCGGAAATCATTAATCCTACTTTACGTTGCGACCGTGAAGGAAACTCGTGTGAGCGCACCGCCATTGTAATATACGCATTGTGCATAGTTTTCTTCTCTCTCTCTCTCTCTCTTTCTCTTCTCCTCCATATATACGCTAATTAAGCTACTATATTTTTATACGGATATTCGAGGAGTCGTTTCGCGGGTTCTCTCGGTCGGTAATAACGCGCGCAGAAGCGACGTCGGCGGTCGGTTAGACGAGGAGTCGAAGAAGCAGAAGGTGGCTAGGTAGGTAGGCTTAATTAATAAAGTCGGTCACGCAGGACTCACCCGCGGAATCGAGGAAGCTACGAGACGTAGCGGCACTCCGGCAGTCGGGCAGGTAAAATCAGCGATTAACGCGGTTTATTGCGAACTCGCGTCGCTGCCGAGCGGCCAAATGGCCGACGCGTAAATCCCGGAATAATGAAGGCGCGAACGGCGACTCGGACGGATCGTTCGGATAGAGAGTCGCGGCTATCGCATCGCGGATAAAGAGTCGGCTGGCAAAGGTTTCGTAGAGTTCCTGGTCGAGTCTTCCTTCGTTCGGCCGATTTTTTCGGACTTGAACAGAATCGAGTCATCGTTGAGTTTTCCGCTAGGTGAAACGCGCCAAAAACGATTTTTCGTTCGAAAACGTGAAACGCTGGATCAGCTCTGCCGATTTATATCCGAATCGAGTCGACCTCGGGTTCGATCACAGCCAAATCGACCGATTTCCTCGGCACCTGGAAGAACAATGTCGACGATTGGACAAGAGTGAAATCGACATGGAGCTCTTGGCTAGGAGAAAGACGCGTTGTCCCGTCGCGCGTAGAGCGATTTTCCGCTCGAAAACGCAAAGCTTTGGATCGACGATCGATCGAAGGCGCGATCGCGGCCAGTTCGGCCGATTTGCACGTCGGACTGGCGAGAACGCTCCGAGAAGCCCAACGAGGTGGGTGGATTGCGTAATGCGACTTGAATAATGGCCGGTGCACGGAGGACTCGACCGACTCGCGAGGCGAAACGCGCCTCGAAGTTCCCCCGGCGCGACTCTCCAGAGGGATTAAAAATTTCACCGATGCTTTAACGGCGGATCGCACGAACGGCAGATACACAAATCAGACCGTAAAGCCGATCAATTAAACGGCAGGCCGCCGATCTGCCGCGCATTATAACCGGTAATTAGCCGTAATTAAATATTGGCCGAGCGCCCTGCTCGGGGTAAGCCGAACGTTTTCAAGGGGTGTGTCCTTCGGTTCTGTGCCTCCATTCTTCTCGTATGCCTTTTCTCTCTCTCTCTCGCTCTCTCTTACTCACTCTTATTTTTGCTCGGTTTCTCAGTCTCTCTTTCATCTTTTTTCGTTTCTCATCTTTTGTTCTCTTTCTCTCTCTCGATCGATTCACAAAATCATCGGCGGCTCGTTTCGCAAAATCGGTTTCTGAACGCGCGATATTTCCGCTGCTACCGATCTTTCCTGGGCGGCATTCGAAAAGGATCGCGAGTTCGCGGAGTTTCCAAGAATTCGTTAAAATTTCGACAACGCTAAATTTTACTCTCGACAACGACGACGACGACGACGACGTAATAATACCGTTGAATGGCGCACGGCCGAGATTTATGCGGTAAGGCAGAAAGGCAAAAAGAGTGAAAGAGAGAGAGAGAGAGGTATATAGGCAGGCGCAAGCACCGGTAGGTAGACAGACTCGTAATCATTCGTTCGGTTTTCGAAGAGCGCTTGGCGGCCCGAGCCGAGGAAATTTCACTTATTGATTTATCCCTCGTCGTGGCGGGCCCACCTCGTATCGTAGGAGAAATTATTTAGGCGATCTTGCTTAATTAATGGGCTCGGGAAAAGTTCCGTGCTTTCCTTTCTTCCTCTTCTCCTTCTCTTTAATAATCCGTACGCGAGGTCGATCGATTTATCTTTCGAATACGCCATCCTTCTCCGCTCTCGAGAGCGAAATACTCTCGGACAGTGCTTTTACATGGATCGCAACGAGTGTCGCGACTCTTTTCGTCCTAACTCGGGAAACGATCGAAGCCGAGTTCGAACCGGTTCCGTCCTGCATTTTTAAATATCATCGAGGAGAGACTCGGTCGTAGCTCGACACGCACGACGCAAAGGATCGTGCTTTATGCCGGCTTTGGTAGCAGTGACGTTCTAACGACGACTACGACGACGAGCACGAAGAAGAGAGCGACGTCCTATTCGCGAGGAGAGACGCGCTCCGTTTAGGCGGCATCGCATGACGTTCGTCTATTTATCAAGCTGTATCATCATTCGCCTTTCCACGTCACGATGCCGCCCCCTACGGCGATTTAATCTAATTTGTATCGCCCTTTGTTAATCGTGGCCGCGCCGTTAATTCGTTCGGCCCGCAAATCGGAGGCCCCATCACCGCCCAAATAAACTACCGTACGTCCGTGCCACGTCGAGCCTCGTCATAATAAACGCTCGACGTTGCCGCGTACTGTATCGCGTGAAAACAAAAGAACGCGATCAAAGGATGGAAGTAAGGAAGGGAGTGAAGAAGAGCGAGACGCGCCCACCCATCGACCGTCGATGCGACTAGCAACGAGGTTATTCCACGGCTTCTGTGACAATTCGTCGCGTAAGTCGCGATATTTCGTCTGTGATATATGCTTTTGACGCGTGGGACATTTCGATGTCTTCGAAGATTTGTGAAATTATCGCAAGCTAGGTACGATCTAATTTAGGCTATCCAAATATTCAGACGGTTTAACCACTTCTCCCTCGACACACTCAGCGTCCTGAAGAACACAGCAGTACCCACGCAATTTTGGAGTCCTTCGAGGCCACCGAGTCGACAGCCAAAGTCCGCATTCTGCCTCCTTCGTTCTCCTCGATTCTCTCGAATCCGTGACAGGACGCGACGCGCGAAAGCGTTCCTAGTCGTCTCGACACGCATTCTCGCGCGTCCCCTTCTCTCCCAACCCTCTTCACCCCGACGGATGGGTCAATAAAGCAAGGCTAGGCCGCGGACTACGCGTGTATATCTCGCTTCGCTGTTACGTGGGCGTAATGTACGTTCCTCACGATACGCACCATCAAGGTAGAACAAGAAGACCAAGAAGAACACGAAGAAGAAGCAAAAGAACGAGAAGAAGTCGGCAGGAATCGAAGACGGACAGAGAAAGAGAGAGAGAAGGGAACAGGGATAGGGAGAACGGCGAAAGGGCGGCAGAATTGGAGGCACATATTAAGCAGGATTATTTATCGTAGCGGCGCGCAAGTCCTTGATTTGATTTAACAAACAGCGCTCGGTAACAAATTGATAAGCGGTCGCGGGCGGCGAAGATCAGAGAGTATGGGAATCGCATGGTATAGAACGGCTCGGGGGGTGGCGGGGGCGAGGACGCGGGTCAGGGCCGAACGCGGCGTGAGTACGCCTCGAGTAGCTGTAGGATCTCGAGGGGGAGACGAAGCGCGAGTCTCTCGCTCTCTTCTGGCAACGCGTTACCCTCTCCTCGGCCCTCGACCCCGGACCAACCGAGATCCAACCCCTCTCCCTCGAGCGCGAGGAGTTCCGAGTCCGTCGGTCGGCGCTCTTCTTCTCTTCCTCTTCGTGAGAGGGCACCATTAGCATAGGGGGACCCCCCACGGCGCACGCGCGGGCCCGTCGGTGCAACTCGGCGCTCCTCCGCCGCCGCCGCCACCAGCGCCAGGCCAGTTGCGCCGCGCGTACGTAGCCCAACCAGCCCTGATATATAAACCGACCGCCATTGATTTATGGCTCGAACGATTCCTTTAATTATAATACGATATTTATTCAGATGAGCCGCGCGGCCCGCTCGGAGTCACGCTGCTATATGCTAATACGCGCTAGGGCGTATTTTTGCCTCCCACCTAACCTACCTACCCACACACCTACCCTTCTTTTTCTTCGAGCCGCTTCGTACCTCCCACACCCTTGCAGCCTTGCACCCTCGCACGCCGAAGAGGATCGACGACGCTTCCTAGGGGCTGAAGCTTCCTGGTTCGATCGTTCGTCGTTAATGCGCGGTTACGACCACCTCGAGGTTGATCGCGTCCTTGCACGGGGGGTTTCGTTGGTTCCAGCTGGTATTTCGATTTCTCCATCGGGAGATAACGATGATGCTTTCCTGGACACAGCGGGAACTATCGAATCCGATGATCGTCGCGTTTCCGTGTTCTCCGGGTGAAGTTAGCGGACTGGTTCTACTTTTTAAATAGTGAACGTGGTCTTTATGATTCCAACTATCGCGCCAATGAAAAAGAACGACGATTCCGTGCAGGGTGTCGCTGTTTTATTGCCCGTGAAACGTTATAACCTATTCCAATTGGCATACCGATTGAGGGATACCGACGATGTTCTCCACCAGAGTGGTAACTACTCAACTAGGCAGTTTTCGTATCTCTATGGTCTTCGTTTTAAAAACTGAACATGCCCATTATGATTACAACGATCGCGCCAATGGAAAAGAACGACGATTCCGTGCAGAGTGTCGCTGGTTTCCTGTCCGTGAGGCGTAACAACTATTCGATTGGAAGATTTTGGCGTTTTTATGGTCTCTGGGTAAAACTGGCCAACTAATTCCACGTTTTAAATATCAAACACGATCTTTACGATCGCTTAAATAGGAAAGAACGACGAATCCCCGCGCCATTATCGAACGAAGGGAATTCGTAGGATCGTTTGCATAATGTAGATCACGATCGCGGCTGTTAAGGCAACGGTACCCGCGTCCTATCGTCGATCGAAGCGCCGCGTTCCGAGTGCGAACCGCCCCTTAACCCGGCCTTTGCAATTCCGATAAGATATTTATATTAGATGGTAAGAGCATATTTGTGATAGCGTTCCACAATGAAGCCGTTCCTATTGTACCGAGTCACGATCGAAGACTTACGACTTTTTATCATCGATCGCGTGTCGTACTCCGCCAGCCGCACCGACGATCTTTACATATCCTCGGACCTTAAAACGCGCGCCTTCCTACGACCAACCTCCCTCGCTTCGCACGCCAGTCGTTTCTGCGACTTACTTCCAACCTACTGCCAGCAGCTACGATACGAATTATCATCCGAGACTCGCTGAATCGATTTTGCATCCAGGAGAGAGACAGAGAGAAACAGAGAGACGGAAACAGACGGAGAGAATCGGAAAGTGGCAAAAAGGGACAGACAGAGAGTACGAGAAGCGATCTATCGACTAGCAACTTCCAACTAGTCGCGGGAGAATCTTTCTAGGATAATCGACTCGATCTAGTTTCCCTTCTCGAGGCGGCGGACGACTTCAAGAAAAACGTAACAAAATTTATGCACGACGATGGCGAGGAGGGAATCGCCGGAAGTTTCAGAGGTTTACGGAAGAAGCGGAAGTGACGATGGCGAGAGCGAATACCGTGGAAAAGAAGAGGAGAAGAAGGAGAAGAAGAAGAAGGGAGAAAGACAACGACGATGATGGAAAAAAAAGGAAAAAAAAGAGATGGAAGAGGAAGATGGTAGATCGGTGGTCGTCCGACTCGGCAAAACACGTGTAGATAATTACCGACGTGCGGTATGAGCCCGCGATATTAATCACGATTAAGCTGATTCCGCGGCGTCTCTCTGTCTGCCTACACGAATGATCTTGCACACGGATGCACTTTCGCGCGGCTTCCTACCGAGAGTCGTACTTTTTCCCTTCCCTCGTTCTATAGTTCGCTCGGTTTCTTCCCCGTCGGTCGTCGATCCTTCTTCCTCTCGATACCCTTCCATCTCCATCGCTATCTTTCCAGTTCGATGCGAATCGGTGCGAAATTAATCGTTCGGAGGGTCGAGTGAAAGAAATTTCGACGACTCGCGCGAGCGAAACGCGAGAACTCTCGAGAGAGATTTTCGACGACTGGCGCGATCGATGCATCGAACAAAATCTTGGGATGATTCGCTCGATAACGCGTTTTAATCGCGATTCCTCGCGCTTCGCTTTCCCTCTCTCCCTCTCTCTCCGTCTCTCTCCTCTCCCCTCGCGTACGAGAGCGGCAAGCGAGAGTTCGGCATAAATCAAACGCGATGCCACTGCATTCCCTTTGTGGTCCAGGATCGATCGGCATTCGGGCCGCGATACGATTCTCGGAGAGTCTCCGAGCGTAGACGTTTTAATCGTACCGCCTAAACATTCATGGCTCGTCGCGAATCGCATCGTTGTTAGTCGGTCTTCGGTTCGCCCGCCATTTTGGCACGCCGTTTCCCTTTTTTTCCGCGTGCCGCTCTCGTCCGCCTGCTCTTCCTCGTTCGTCGCACGATACCAACCTGCTACGCGGTGCTTTTTGCCCCTCCGAATCGACGAAATTTCCCTGTCGTCTCTCGCGAATTTCCGCTTTAAAAAAGTGCTTTCATCCTCTCGCGAATTTGTAGTCTAAAAACCACGCGTAGAACGCGATCGATCGCCATCTCGACCTACCAATCGACAAGAGGAAAAGTCCGAATCGTCGAAATTTCCCTGGCATTTCTTTCGTAGAAAGAAATCCATCCCTCACAGTCGCCGTTCCTCGAGAAAGTCTCTCCCAAATTTTCGCCTTGAAAAATTCCTTTTTGCCATTCGCGAACTATCGATCGCAATCTCGACCAACCAACCGTAAAAACTAGAGCTCCGAATCGTCAAAATTTCCCTGCCGTCCTCGAGAAAACGCGCCAAGGATAGCGACGGTCGTTACTTATGCGCGGTCACGCGCGTGCATAATTAGGGACAAACCGATAACGGCTCGTAACGCTTGTCAAGTGGTTAACTGTTACCCCGGGCGGTGGCGGCAGCCAGGTGGACTAATGATCTCCCGGGGCAAACCGAGCGCCTCATCCTCCTTCCTCCTCTTCTCTTTCCTCTTTCCGTCCTTCGACTCGCTACTCTACCCCCCTCCCACCCCCTCTAGTCCTCCTTCCTTCTCCTTAAGAAGAGGAGAGGAGAGCATTATCATTGCGCTGCTCATTGTTACCGCTCTTCGCGGTACGACTTCATCCTTCGTAGCCACACAATGCTACCACTCACGAGGAGACCTGTCATTGCCATCTGATTACCGCCAGAGCAATCTTTCGATGCGTGCCTTCTCTCTCTCTCTCTCTAACTCTCTTTGCCTCTTTCTGATTCTCACTGTCTCTCTCTGCCTCTTTCTAATTCTCTCTGTCTCTTTCTAACTCTGCGTACTCTATTTTTCTCTGTCTCTCTCTCGCTCAATCTCTTTCTTTACGCGCACAGTCGCGCCTCGACGCGATTACGAGCTCGCGAGGACGCTTGTTTCCACCGAACGCGCGCATGGACGTAATAACTCGTCGCGGTATCGTTATTACGCGACTAATTCGCCCTCGGCTGGAGTATCGCGCTTATTTCCTTCCTCGTACGATCGAGCTACGCCGAAGGGTCGACGCGCGTTTCGGTCCAACAAAAATGGCGGCCCTTTTTACGCTGCGCGCGCTCCTCGTTACGTCGTACGAAACGATTGCGAAATTATATGAATCGAAATATCAAATTTTGCGGCTTTCAGCTTATTCACCGCATCTTTCGGCCAAGCGACTCTCATTTTTTTAAACATTTACAACAGTTTTTACAAACCAAACTGCATGAAAACGCCATATATTTAATGATATATTTCATTATTATTATTATTATCATTTTGTAATCATTAAATACTTATCGTTTTGTAAAGTACGTATTTATTTTTAAGAACTCGTACACATACACACATGTTCTTCTCTGCATCGTCCAGATTTTCTCAAAATATCGATTGTCAGTATTATCATTATTTGTAACTATTAAATTTTGTATTATTGTTTTGTGAAGTATTTATCTATAAGTCCAAGTTTCTGTCGAACTTTCGATATTTTCGAGATCGAAACCTCGCCAACGACTTCTCAAAGGTTCGCTTGGTCGTTGGCCTCGCGGATCGCCCAAGGAATTTCTTCGTTTTGATCTCGTCCATCGGTGGCTTTCGTCCTGCCGCTTTAAGCGCGCGCGATCGTATCCTTCCTAATAAATATGTAATCGCGCGCTTCTCTCGATCGCTATAAAAATTTTATCGCGAACTCTGCGTCCTGCTACGTATCGACGACGACGACGACGAGGCTACCGCAGTCCGCCGAGGCGGCGAATTATGCCGAAACTCGTAATTGTATTTGTTTTTGCCCGCGCTCTCTGGCCGCGCTTCTCACGAAATCAAGTCGACGCACGCGATCTCGAACCGCGGCCTTCTCGAATCTCCGATACGAGACGCCCGATCTCGCGTGATCCGTCGCCTTATTTTCCTTATTTTCCTTCTTTGTCGCTTGTCTTTTGCGACTCGCGAAATCCCACGATATTCGCGCGATTGGCTTCGCGCGCGGGTATGCGTCTGTGTCTGTGTGGGTTTGTACGACCTTCCTTCGAATATATATATATATAATAATATAATAAATAAATAATATATAAAAAGTATAACTTAATATTTAATTAAATATTTATAAAATTTATAATTATTTATCAATACGTATAATAAATTAGATTCAGTAATTTTTTTATTATTAATATATTTAATATTCATGTATAATGACAACGATTAATTAAATATATATATATATATATATATATATATATATATATATATTTATTTTTTT
>JAITYT010000142.1:1252935-1265433 GCA_025433975.1 Liostenogaster flavolineata
GGGACGTTGGACAAGGCGGTCGCCATGGAGACGGAAGATCAAGTGGGCAAGAGGCTGCCCCGTCTACGGCGGGCGAGCTGGACCGCGGGGGTGGGTTGATTTCTTCATAACGGCCGCCATTATCGCGCCCTCCGACCGCGCGCCGCCTTCCTTCTCCTCTTCGCCTCGTTATATCACGAAGCGGAAGGGAATATTCTTGTTTCAAAAATAATCGCTCGTTGCAGCAGCTCGCGAAGGCCCTGGCGCCGTTTGTAATTGGAAAAAGTCTGGGTGCTCCTTACGGTGCTATTCGTAGCCGTGGTCGTATTCTACCGAGTACCAAGAGAGATACGACACGTTGCAGGTACGTTCGCTTTGGTCGCTGCTGGGCCGCTGGTAGTCCTTCCACTTCCGCACCCTTGCGACGACTTCTCGTTTTTCCGGTCGGTCGCCTCGAAACTTTCCAAAGTCGGAGTCCCGCCGAGATCGTTTCCATCTGTTTAACGCCGCGACTTCGTCGACCTCCGACTTAGAAGAAGAAGATGTAATAAATATATATATTAGGGGGGTCGTTTTGTTTTATTGTTTTTTTTTTTATGGAGAAACATCGTTTTTTAGGGTTTTTCTGCTCTTTCGTTGTTGTTTTCATGAAAAACTATTGGGTAAAAACGCAACGACTTTCCGAACGACCCAATGCTTCTAATGTATTCATATATAATATTAAAAGTTTCATTAGTATGTAATAATAATGTTTGATATGTCGAGAAATTAAATATTGGGTTGTCCGGAAAGTTCGTGCTGATTTTGAAGAAATCGAAGAGCAGTTCATTTCAATTTGGTATACGTTTATTAAATTAAATGCGTGCCATTCTGTTCCATGACCTTTTTCCATCTTTCGTGCAACTTGAAAATTCCGTCCTTTCAGAACGTCTCGGGTTTTTCTGCGAAAAAGTCTACCGAAAATCGGCACGAACTTTCCGGACAACCCAGTATTTTTACATTGTAATAAATAGAAGCATTTTTGCAATAGAAATGCCCCGTGAAGGATTAGTAAAAAGCGACAGCGTCCTTTCGAGTCGACCGAACGTCGATTTCGAATTAAGAAAAGAAAATATTTGGCCCACGAATAAAATATACGACCGCGCGTCGAAATTTGAACGACAGCGTCGATAATCGTGAAAAAAGTCGACCAAACGTCAACTTTGAATTGAAAAAAAGAAAATATTTGGCTGGTAAAAATTCAAGCGACTCGCATCAATGATTGTGAAGGAGCAACGGTATCCTTTCCAAACGACCGAACGTCGACTTGGAATTAAAAAAAATGTATATTTGGCCCACGAGGGAAACGTACGACCGCGCGTTAATAAAACCGTAAAAAAGCAACGGTAAGAAAAAGAAATATTTCCTAGGAAGAATATATATAACCGTGCGTTAATAGCCGTGAAAAAACGACAGCGTCTTTTAGGGTCAACCAAATTTTGAACGAGACTTTGAACTAAAAAAAAAAGAAAATATTTGGCCCACCGGGGAAATGTACGACCGCGCGTCAAAACTTAAGCGACAGCGTCGATAATCGTGAAAAAAGCAACAGCGTCTTGTCCAGTCGACCCGACGTCGACATTGAACTAAAAAAAGAAAAAAAAAAATATCCCACGAAGGTTACGGACGACCGCGCGTTAAAAATCGTAAAAAAAACGACAGCGCCTTTTCGAGTCGACCAAACTCGTCTACTTTGGCCTTAGAAAAGGAAAACGTTCGAGCCGCGAGGGACTTGTACGACCGCGCGTTGATAATCGTGAAAAAGCGACAGCGTCCTATCGAATCGACCAAATATCCAACTTCGATGTATACGGCGTCGTTCTTCGCATCGTATCAAAATTCATCGCGTGAGTCGAATCCGGTCCGGCATCGATTTTTCCGCGAGGTCGACGCTAGTCGAGGAAAACTCGTGAAACTCGTTGAAAATCGTAGGGACGAGTCTCGTGGCAGTCGATTCTCGTAGGCGGAGCGAGAAACCCAGGAAGTGGGTAGAACTCACCTACTACCTACTCACATTCGTGTGTGGGTACGAGTAGGTTAACCGTAAAACGCGGCTGCATCGAGATTTTGTTCTCTCTGAGCGCGATTTGGTCGATCGGAATTCACACGTTTGCGTTATTGGCCCACGACGAAGCCGATCTCATCCTCAACGACGACAGTGCCAACAGCAGCAGCAGCAGTAGCAGCAGCAGCAGTGGCGGCATGCGAAACGTGCTGTTCCTATCGTCGATCGAGGGTCGTTGTATACGTGGTACCTGGCTACTACACGTAGGAGGAGTCGGAGAAGTTGCGGTAGGATGAGAAGGAGGAGGAGGAGGAGGAGAAAGGGCACGCGGCATGTTGCTCCTCAAAAATTGATGCGCGGTCTGGACTCGTAGCCACGCAAACTAGATGTATCCAGATGCCGCATCTCGTATTCATGGACGATGGGTGGAAGGATCGAACGCGAGAGTGGAGTGGTGCGAAGAGTAGAGGCGGAGGGAGACGCGTATGATCGCGTTCATCTACGCGACCCGGACTTGGGTAGGAGGAGGGAGAAACTGCTGGACCAAAAAAAGGGGGGGATACCTAGAGATGCAACGCGAACGCTCTCGGTCTGATTACGATCGATTCGTCGTCGTCATCTTTCGTAGGCGTAGAAGGGGTCGTTCGTGGATTTTGCCTTCATCATTCGTGGGTGTCGTTTTCATCGTCATCCTTAACGGATGTCCAAGGGATCGTTCGTGGATGTCGTCGTCATCGTTCGTGAATGTAGATGTCATCGTTCGTGGATATCGTCGTCATCGTTTTTGGACGTCGTCGTCATTATTTGTGAACGTTCAAAGGCTAGTACGTGGATGTCGTCGTCATTATAAACGTCCAAATCGCTCGTAGAGATCGTCATCGTTTGTGAACATCTAAGGGACCGTTCATGGGTGTCATCATCATTGTTTTTAGATGTCGACATCATCGTTCGTGGATGTCATCGTCATCGTTCGTGGACGTCGTCGTCATCGCTCGTAGGAATAGAAAGGAATCCTTCGTAGACGTCGGATCGCTCGGCATTGGATCGATGCCCCGTTAAACAACTGCCGCGACTTCTTGCCTCACCCCCAGCCAAATGTCACCGTTAATATTTTAGTTGGTGCGCCGCTGATCGACATCCGCTCCTATGCTTATTACGCTTATTGTTATCCAGCCACGAGGTTAAATATTAAAATCTAGTTTTCCGTTCTGGCTGGCTCCTCTCTCTCTCTCTCTCTCTCAGGCCTTCTACCGCTGGCCCGTGCTCTCTATATCGAACCGAACGGAATACGCAAGGTGGTGGTCATCGGCTCGTGGATTTGATCCACGGCGATTGGTCGTTACGAAATGGAAAGGGCGGCCGCGTTTCCACCAACCCATACAATCGCTGTTCGACAGTCGTGCCACTCGCGATATTATCCTCGTGTCTCGATATACTCTTTCCTGATCTCGAAACGCTGGGAACACGCTAGGCTATCCTTTCTGCTCGACCTTACAACGAATTTGAAATATTCGATGGATGTGTTTTGCTTCTTCGAATCTTCCACCTCGTATGTCGGAAAAATGGAACGAATATGAACGGCAGTGTTCCGTTGGAAGTTAGAAGTTGGCAAAACGAAATCAATTAACCCTAGATAGTTTTATATAAGTTGTTCGGAAAGTCATTTCGTTTTTTCCTAACAGTTTTTACAACACACACACACACACACATATAAATATATATATGTTTAATATATAATAATATAATAATATACAATATATAGCAATATGTAACAATAATATATATATGCATGTCTAACACCATATGTACTCGTACGTACATACGTGACAGTTTAAACGATATAAAAAAACAACGATTTTCATAAAAACAGATGAAATGACTTTCCGAACAACCTAATAGAATGCAAGGAACGATAAAACACAGTTGAAATCTGAAATCCAAATTTTCTGAAATGAAAATGAACGTGATAGATAATTTTATACATCGGATACGACGGAACCTTGTCGTTCGACGTTTTTTATAATCTCGGAAGGCACAAATTTTGTTCCGAGATTCAAAGCGCTTACGTATTTTGCGCGTTCCGCGAGACGATCGTTCACGAGTCTAGGGTTACGTATCGACGACGACCCCGACGGCGACAATCGGATCAAGAACAGTGGTCGATCTTGAACCGTATAAAGACAAGCGAGCGCTCGACGTCTCCTTCAACCGCGGTAACATGAAAGAGATTTATTCACTGCTGGATTCCCAGTTGCGCGGAAGCGTATCGTCCGACCAACGCCGAGCGTATCGCCATTCGAAATCGTCGATCGCGATTTATCTTCCGCGAACGGCGTGCGACAGATCGCGCAGCGGATTTCAAAGCGAGCGCAGCGTTTCCCCGCTGGATACGTGTTATTGAAAATGACATAGACAAACGGATGGAAATGTCTGACGGTGCTATCGCGATCCAGCTGTCCTTCGATCGACCCGTCGAGGCTGAGGACGGACTTTGAGGCGCGAGTGAAGAAAAATGTTTTCTTTTTTTTTAAGATTTATTCTTGACGAAAAAAAAATAATTATACGATATATATAATTGTTTGTTATATATATCATAAAATATATAATATAAATAATAAAATAATAAATACATTAAAAAAAAAAACGAAAATGAGCACGAACTTTCCGAACAACCCTATATAAAACTGCATATATTTTTTCGAAAGCTGGTTATTCAATGAAAATACGCTCCACTTGCTTCGATACACTTTTCCCAACGAGATCTTAACGCACAGATGCCTGTCTTCAAAAAATTCTGATCTTTAGAATCGATAAAGTCCGTTACGGAATTTCTCAGACCATTCGGTGAAGAAGGTGGGTGATGCAAACTTTCATATTTTCATTCACTCAATTTCACGCTCATCTATTTTTTTCACCTTGCCCATTGCCGACTTCCATTCTGGTAGCGAGTTACCTTGTAGATACGGTTGGATTCGTTTCCACCGATGCTTTCGGATCATCATTTTTCAAGGACGTTTTGGGTCCCCAAGCAATTCATTTTGTAGGAAAAAATCAGTCGACCGAAATTTTTCGAAGCAACGCTGCACTTTTCGATCGTTAACGATATTCTCCCCAGACGCCTGATTTATATCGCGTGCAGCTTTTGCGCCATTATTACCAAGCTTATACTCGTATAAAAAAATTACACGAATATATATCCTTATGAAATTCAAAACAAATAACAAATTGGAACTTCTGAGAAAATCTTCTTCGTTGAAACGTGACTCTGTTAACGGACGGTACGACTATAAACGAGGTTATGCCAAAAAAAGATCGACATTTCATGTGTACCAATTTAATAAATTTACGATCGTTCTTCACCAGAATCCATCGAAATCGAGAACCATCGTACGCCGTGGCTTCTTTTCTTATGCGCTCTAGTCAAGATTAGATTAGATTTTGAAGAGTATCGCGACGCATTTATCATCCAACTTCGTACGCGCGTACCTACGTAACCTCGTTGCTCCATATTTCAGACGCAAGAAGCACTTTGATAACGCCTCGATTTCCAGCCATCTTCGTTTCTCACAATCACAAAAGCAAGATTTTTCCTTTTCTAATGGAAGAAAAAAAAATGTCAATTACCAGCGACCTAACGAAAGACCCTCGCGAGAAAAGAAACGAGCGACTATTGACGTCGATGATAGAAATTCATTTTCATTCGTTGAAACGACTCCTAGTCGATCGCAGCCTAGTTACAAAGCCCAGTCAGTCACAAAAGCAAGATTTTTCTTTTGTAATAGAAGAACGAAAAAAATATCAATAACCAGCGACAGATCCAAGAGCGAGAAAAAAAACGAGCGACGATAGGCGTCAATGATAGAAATTCATTTTCGTTCGTTGAAACGAAGCCTCCTAGTCGGTCCACAATCACAAGAGCAAGATTTTTCCTTTTCTAATAGAAGAACGAAAAAAATATCAATTACCAGCGACCTAACGAGAGACACAAGCGCGAGTGGAGAAACGAGCTACGATAGACACCGATGATCTTTCCTTCGTCGCCAGGACGCGATCGTAATCTGAAAATAATCAACAGGATCTTCCGATTCGTGGCAAGTCGCGAACAACGTCGAAGAGAGTCGTTATTGCGCTCGTACTTAAGCGACGAACGTAATCCGTAGTCGTGGTGGTGGTAGAAGGCGCACCTGTCCGTTCGTACTCGTGATAACTGTCGTGCACACAGGTGCAAGCGGCGGCTCCTCTTCCCTCTCGGAGTTAGCCGGTGAATGGCCGCCAGTCGATGCCAGTCCTTTCTTTACGCTGCACGAAAAGGGTTCGCGCGCGCCATACGCCGCGTCTGACCTTTATGAATGCTAAGGAGCACGTGCCTCTCGTTGGTGGACACGCGATACTCCAAAGAGCCAACGAACGTATGTATGTGTGCATGTGTGTATGTATTAGGGCAACCAGGAAGTAAATCGTTCGTTTTCAGTGCGATGTTTAACTTTGTTAAAGAGAAGAACTGTCGGTCAGAATGACAACATTTCCGTCTCCTCCTGTTTACTTTGTGAATTCTTGGCTATCTTCTATGCCTATGAACTAACTAGAACTAGATCGTTTGAAAATAATGCGGAACTTCTGCTTCCACTGATACGAACATTAGAGAAATCAGAATCGTCATTTTCCAGTGCTTTAATTTTGTTTAGAAAAATTTTAATTTTCTTCGGTAGTTTAATTTTGTTAAGGGGGAAAAAAAACTGTTACTCTAGGTGAGAAAATGTAATTACCATCGATTTCGACCCTTTCTTCCTGTTTATTTTGTAAATTTTTGGCTACCTTCTATGCCTACGGACTAACTAGAACCAAACCGTCTGAAAATAATGAAGGAACTCCTGCTTCCACTGATATTAGCATTACAAAAATCAAGATCGTTATTTTCCAGTGCGATGTTAAACTTTATTAAAGAGAAAAACTGTTACTCCAGGCGGCTAAACGTAGTTTTTATCGTTTTCGAAAACCGTTTTCGACCATCCGAAAACAATGGCGGAAACTCCTGTTTCTTCCGATACTAACATTACAAGAATCAGTATCGTTATTTTTCAGTGCAAAGTTTAATGTTGTCAAAGAAAAGAACTATTATTCCAGATGATAAGATATAACTCTACTACATACATACGTCGAGAAAGAATCGGTCGAGTCGTGGTATTTTCTCTTCGACTTTGCAGGATTCTCTTCGTTCTCGAGCATCGAGAATCGAAGCGATCGATCGATGATATTCCGACCTGTTCGTTTTTCTTCGTTCGATCGATCACGAAATCGAGGAGTTCCAAGGATTTCGACGATGTAGATTTTTTTTTATCGGTTCCGCGCATGGCGTGATAGGCGTACGCTCGAGATACGACCGCACGAACGTACGATCAACGTACGTCGAAGCAAGACGAGCGGCAATTTCGATGATTGAAACGCGGAGCTGCAATCGAGCGCGAACTATCAACGAGCGATATCGAAGTCTCGGATATTTTTCTTCGACTCTGCCTTCCTAAACGTATACAACGATCTCTTTGAAATATATTAGGTTGTTCGCAAAGTAATTTCGTTTCTTCCTACCAAAAAACACAAAATATAAAAATCATATCAATACTACGAATAATACGATTATATGAATATGATTAATATGAACAATAAATTTCGTTTCTTCCCATCAGAGGATTTAATTAATTCATCGAATTCGGCCGTTCGTAATCGTTTAAAACGCTATTTTCATTAAAAAAACGAAATTATTTTCCGAACAACTTGATAAAAGAATTGCAGAAGGAGCGTGGCCTTCGATACACGCTGTTTTTCTCCACGGCTAGGAAGATTTCGGCATCTTTTCATTTTTCGTCCGTGAAATTCGTTCGATGGACGACGGTCGAAAAAATGGAGAAAAGGAGATCGACTTTTTTTTCGACGTGACCGAAATGAGAAAAAAATAACGCGTACAATTGCTTTATGGCTCTCCCATCGCGTCGTATCTTTTTAAAGACGGACGATATATTTCGGTACGCTTCGGTATTTCTTCTTCTACGAGAACAACGTCGAGCAACGGCGTTGAAAACTAATGTCCAAGGCAACGTCGCGTTAAAAACCGAATAGTTCCGAATAGAAATTTATTCGAATTCGATACGATCTAGAAAGAAACCGTGACAAAGACCACTAATTTATATTTTTTTGATATTTTTTTAATCTAATTTTATTTCAATCAATGTTTTACAAGTTACTTATTTTAAAATCCGTTTTCATATCTATTTTTAAAAATTTTCACGTAATTTTGCATAGATATTTCATAATAAATATCGTCACGAAAATTCTTCACGATAAAAACAGGTGATAATGTTAGAATAAAAACAATATTGACTCTAAATGTATTAGGTTGGCAACTAAGTTCCCGCGGTTTTTTTTAAATTTACGTAGTTTTAAAAAAAATTTAACTTAAAAATTTAAAAAAACAGCGGGAACTTAGTTGCCAAGCTGATATACAAGTATCTCGTCCAGATCAAGGAAGAAGAAGAAAAATTGACACAGGACGAGTTAACTCGGCCGCGTCAGGGAAAGGGTTAACATTATTGGTCGGTTAGCGATGAAAAATGCACGGCGCCTAAAGGCGCTGTCCGCAACGAAAGGGTCCATTGAAAATCTATATCGCGACGATTCCTTGGACCGTTTCTTCTCGACCATCGTCGCGACGTTGATTCTTCGCTACTCCGAACGTCGTAGGAATAATTGCGATCGTTTCGCGACGGGCATGAATAATGCACGGTCGATTTAAAGGACGTTTCTTCCTTTTTCCTCCTTTCTTTTCTTCGGAGAAGGCGAGTCGTCGACGCCGTTAGCACGGATGGTGACTAACGTCCGCGAGAAAAAGTCGAGCACGGCTAAGAACGTAATTGTAAAACGAGCGTCGTACGAGGGTACGAGCGTAATTATTATCGTTATTGTACGTACGTTTATACGTTGGCACGAGGTCGCCGATCATATTTAATGTAAGCGTGTGCTAGTTTTCTAAACGCAGTCCTTCGGTTAATAATGAAATCGCGTCGCATGAAGGATGTTACGTGGCATCGAGCTAGCGAGCGAGCGCAGCTCGAGACAGGAGCGAGTCGACCTCCTTCCTCGTACTCGAGGCAACGTCTGCTACCATTCAAATCCGAGCGTTCCTCGATATTTTCGCCTGCATCAATGATGCAACGACGTTCGATAACGACGACTTAACGGCCGATTCGATCGATTTTCTTTTAATAATGGAGTCGGTCGATAGCACGTCGTTCGACTGTTGAGTATCGCCACGTGAAAGAGTTTCGAACGTTCGAGTAATTAAAAAAAAAAGAAAAGAAAAAAATTCCTTCCTAAAGTACGAACGAAAGGAAGGAGAAACCTTGAAGGAGAGACCTTATGGGCGACTCGATTTTGATTGACCAGGATTTTCATACGCGAAGATCGAAAATTTACAAAACAAATGAAAATTATTCGCTTGTCCGGAGAGTTCGTGCCGATCTTCGTTTTTTTTTTAATTTATTGATTATTTTATTATTTATATTATATTTTTTATTACATATATAATATAATTAATTTTTTCAATTCGGATTTTCAAAATCGGCACGGACTTTCCGGACAACCCAATACATTCTTTCATTTTAAAGTAATATTTCTTTTTTAATCAATTGCTGTTTTACACTAGGAAATAATGGATTCTTTCCTGATTCCACCGTTACTTTCCAATTGTCTTATTCGAGTTAAACAATATCCATACGTGTTAATCGAAAATTTACGAAACATGAAGATTAAATCCTCTGATCTCAATCGATATTTCTTTTTTAATCGATTTCAGTCTTATACTACGAAGTAACAACGGTTTCCTTCCCCGATTCCTCTAATACTAGCATCAGTAAGAGTAGGATTTCCATCGTTACTCTCAGACGGTCCACTTCGAGTTAGACAGTATCCAAACGCGAAAATAAAAAAATTACAGCACAGATGGAGATTAAATTCTCTGATTTGGAGAAATATATTCTCATCTTTCCTAACGATTTCCTTCCCAATTCCTTTAATACTAGTCTTAGTTGGACCAGGGTTTCCATCGTTATCTTCGGATGGTCTAATTCGAGTTAGACCGTATCCAAACGCAAAAATCGAAAATTTACAAAACAGATTCGAAGAAATATTTTCTTATCTTTAACAAAGTTTAAGACCCGGTCTCCTTAACACGGTACGACGTATAACGAACAAGCGGTCGCGCGAAAAGCTCGATAATAAAGACGGATACCGAGGATGATAAGGTCGCCAGCGCGGCTTGGAATCGCGGTGCGCCTCGGAGGCGGGATAAGACAGGTCTCGGCAGGTCGATTCGGTACGGCGCGCCATCCTGGTCGTTATGCCCGCTATTTTTCACGCGATGTACGTGAGACGGCGACGTATCCATTTGCGGTGGGTTAGCAGCCGCCGAGGAAACCCGTATTGAAATGTCGCGCTCGGACCGTCGGGACGCGCAGCGAGAGACGGAGAGGCGCGTAGGTAGCTAAAGGAGGGAGAGAAGAGGGGATTATCTGAATACAGTCGTTTCAGGGGTGAGTTGCGACCCCCCGGGGGGCAGTAGGCGGCGGGTAGGGTCCTTAGGGTCCGGCCGAGCCATCGACGACACCCTACGCGTTCCCCCTCCACGCGTCTGACGTATGACGGTCATCTTCTGGTCGAATGGCCCTCCATCGCCCCGAGGCGGAAGGAAGAAAAGAAAAAAAAATAGTGCCACGGAAATTATTTGAATATCGAGAGAGCCAATGAAATCGGGGGAACGATAGGACGTCATTGGGAACTCGTCGGAATTTTTTATAATCGGATATCATTGATAAGCTACCCTCGTGGCAGCGATGGTCAGGATCGTCGATAGTATGTTTATGTAGGAGAGCGTGTACGTGTGACGCGAAGTGACAAGAAGTTACGGCATCGACTGATAAGTTCCCGGTCTAAAAACCAAGTTACCACTGTAACTTTTAAATCAAACGCCGGATCGTCGTGTAATTTGCACAGCTATCTTTCGAAGGCTAGTACTTTCTAAGAAAAATATTAATTTTGTATTCGTGGCGCTATCTGTCTGTCGGACCGGAAACTTATCAGCCGATGTGTTAGAAGCAAACGACGAAACCGAGAAGAAGTAGGACGGCAAACAATCCGAGAAGAGTTTTATAAGGGCGTTTTATGATATATCATTTTATCTATTAGGTTATTCGGAAAATCATTTCGTTTCATTTCGAAAGACGCACGTCAAAATGGCGGCGCGCGGCGCGACAACTCGACGAAGGAGAGCTTAATCGTCGCTGGAAAGACTTTTGGATGCCCTTGCAGAGAGCATCGATCGTTTTACTCGAACGAAGGAAGGCAGGAACGACGACGGGGAAACAGATTCGCGTTTTCCATCCTCTCCTGCCTTAATCGAGCCGGATGTGGGTATCTCGAAAGCGGCGAGGGCGCTCGTTTCTCATGCGGGATCAACGCATCCGAGCCAACCGTCGAGCGCGCCGTTGCCAATGGATTAACGCGAAATGGAAAGGAGATTCTCGTCCGTTTCGGGAATCTTTCGTGGAAGCGCGACGTTCTCGAGTAAGTTAGGCTGCGTCGAAGCGGAATCGAGGGAAGAAGAAGAGCCAATTTCTTCGACTTTAACGAGATCGCGAGATCGAGGGGCAATTAGATCGTTCTTTTCCTTCTGGCTCGACGTAATTATCGAGTCGGGACGACCGTAAACCGACGATAAGCGTCGGAGACGAGCTCTACGAGCGGATTCGAGGTCGAACGGAATCGAAATGGTTGAATCGTACGACGTCGTACGACTATTTTTAACACTTTGATTCTCAAAGTATTGAAAAATGCCCCACATTTTTCATCGTATGTACACATTTTACGTGAGAAAGTAAAACAGTTGCCAAAAGATGGATGACGCAAATTTTTCGAACAGTTAAGTGTCACCCAAATATGGGTGACGCGACAGTCAACGTATTAAGCCTTTGTGAACGGGGCAGTTCGGAGGCCGAAATGTGTCTGAAATTTCCAGGGCACGTTTCTGCTCGCACTCTATTTTCGTTCGTAACACTCCAAGATGTCAAGTTCTAGGTATATGTACATGTGCAGATTCTCCAGGATAAATAATATATTTATTTGTTCACTGACGTTATTTGTCTGAAATTTAACACCTTAATCTGCGATTTACGTTCTAACAGCCTGGGTCCAAAACGCGATATTTACATTTTTCTTACACTTGGCTATATAAAACTACGTCTTTTGCGTAGCTGTAGGTTAACAGACAGACTGTCGAAGATTTAACGTGCGACTCCTGGCTCAAAACCCTAATTCACAAGGTACGCTCGATCAACGAGCTTAAGTTAAGGGGTTAAGTTACAAAAAGTGGAGAAATGCGACGAAATTAGGAACATTGCTTTATAAAATTCCTTTTATAATATAAATTC
>JAITYT010000142.1:1312876-1326373 GCA_025433975.1 Liostenogaster flavolineata
GTTTCATAAATTATAACGCGAAACAACAATACAGAGGCTGACGTTGCAAAATTCTATTTGTAAAGGTGTAAATATAGATAACTTGTCAAAATATAACGTTTTTGTAAATTAATTTCTATATAAACCGATTTTATGCGACCTATAGGACACTCGTCGCGTATGCGTAAAATCGTCTCGAGTTGCTGTCTCGTCCGACCGAAAAAGTCGTCGAGCGCAAAGGGTTAATTTCAACTATTTCATTTTACTGTATCGAGCTCAAGTAAGAGCCCATTTACAGAGTTAACGAATGTTCGCTATACGGTAGACTACAGGATATAAATTTCGATTGAAGTTTAATAAATTGTTCAGTCCGGTTGTGTTCGAAACGGCGACATGTTTATCCGGGAGACCAATGAAAAGACGGTGGTTAGCGCGATCTTTCGGAAATCGGCGGAAATTTTCCGAGCGATCGGATAATTTCACTTCTCGTGATTTTTTTTTATCGTCGGAGATGAAATTCTTTAAAAAAAAAACTTGCCAGAGAATTTCTCGTTAATTTCGCACTCTCTACAATTTTTACGCGATCCCTTGAACAGTCGCAATTCACCAGTTGCACGTTCTGCTTCGATACTCTCAAAACTCGATTAAATACTAGTACAACAAAAAGTATTACATTTTAATTAATCGATCAAATTAATTCTATTTTTTTTATCATATATAAATTTATGATAAAATGTTTCTATCGTAAAAATATAAATTACCGACGGATGGTCATAGCGGGATTCGGTTATCTTCGTGCTTTCGCGTTTATGATTCGACGATTACCACTCTGTAACTGGATTACCGTTCGTTCGTATTTTAAGTCATGAAATTAATACCTAGAGTTCTTCTCCTGTCCTCGGTGGCCTCTCTGTTATTCATTTTAAATGTTGCTGTACCTTACGAAGCTATTCAGTGACTTCCGTTATAATTCTAATAGATTCTGAACGCTTCGGAGTATGAAATTTTTATCAATAATGGTTAAATTCGATTAACCTTTTATTATACGTTGACGTAATAATTTTTTCTATAAAAGATGACTCTCTATCACTTTGGAAATTGCTTAGCATTAGTATACGTCCCGTATTACTTAACCTACAAATACTCGGGTCTGCAAGTATCTCACGGTTAAATGAAAATCTGTTCTTCGCAAGGATAATACAAAATGTTATTTAATTGTATAAATTTCTAGTTCCGAATATGGTGCATTTTGGAAATGTGTACAAGCAGGTGGTATTTATATATTCACGCAACTTGTCAAAATGCTGGCGCTCGCCACTTTCATCCCTACGGCTGATAATGTTGTAGAAGAAGGTTTCGACGTGTTTGGTGTACGTACTGCAAAGAATTCGACAATTCTCAAACGAATGAAATCACATTTAAATGCTAATTAGGAATTATAAACGTATAAAAGTTAATTAGATCATTCTTGCAGGAATTTTTAAAATCATCCATCGACTTAGCGGATTTAGTGGGCATTTTGTTAGTATTAAATGGTATTCCTGGTAAAGGTCACGCCAAGATTCTGACTGCTGGGATAGGTTGGGCAGGAGCGGAAGTTCTTCTCACAAGGTTTCTCTTGCTGTGGGTAGGTGCACGCGGCGCCGAATTCGACTGGAAATACATTCAAAAAAGTTTGGAATCTAACGTCAACTTGGTAAGATAATCACGACTTCCATAATATATCCGAAAAGTAATAAATAATATGAAGTACTTATTATCCCGATTTTGATGTACTCCGATTAGGTGCAGCATATAACAACGGCAACCCTTGTATGGTTGTGGTCGAGACACGACTTAAGACGCAGTTTAGTTCCGATCGTAATTGGTATGCTTATATTAACCATATATCGACCGCTCATATTAGATTTCCTAACGTCGCTTCTACTGGCTGGTCCTTGGTCTTCCTTAATTATAAAAGCAATGACGACTCTGGTTATGGGAATCTTCACGTTACATATTTATGCGGGCTTAGCTCATTCGATCGGTATTTTTTAAACTTCAAATTTTCTGTATTCTACCTTAAAGAATAAAGGTAAAAATAATACATAAACTTGGATACACTGTTTTCAATTAGTGATATATAATAAAAAAAGTATAGGCAATAATACGTAGGACGATTTTTATAACCACGACATTTTTCTACCTTCGTCGACCGTTATATAAAAAATATTAAACACTAACGACATCGCTTCGTTATATTCGATGCAATAACTGAAAAGTCTTAATATTTTAAGAAACTTTGTGAAATTGTCATTGGAAACTAAATTGAAACGATTAATCATGAAGAGAATTTCTAAACGATATATTTTCCGTTCGAGTCGAGATATCGATTGATCAAATCCAATGTTTAACGATCTCTTCATCATTTATGATATCAAAGATCGTGCCTAGAAATATCATTAATAGCTTTGTATGATTTGCAATACTTAAGAAAAAATATATCGTATTTCTGTGTATAATTAAATGGCCTTGGAATCTTGAAAACAAAAACCATAGGAAATATAAATCTTCATTATTCAAAGTTCCTTACCAAATAAAATATATTTAGTTTCAAATATTTTCTTACAAAGAAAAAGTAAAGTAATTTAAAATAGTAACTTATAATATATATCCACTTAATAAATAAAGCACTGCCTGCTGTAAAAATAAATTTATACGTATGTATACAACTTTGTTCAGTTTTGTAACATTTGTAAATAATTAATCGTATGCATGCCTTTGTTAAAGCAAATATATATTTATAATACGTACGTAAGTACAAACCGATCTTCTTTATTTACAGTTATCACATAAACGAGAAGTTATTATTCCATCAGGCTCTGAATACCTAATAAATGATCGTTAATATTGTATTTTTTAATTTGTGTTATTTTAAAATAATTCTTATACAGAAATATAAGTAGTAGTAAGAAACAATTTTCGTGACTGGCTGTACGTAATTAAATGTAAGATACTTTTTCTTTTATTGCAACTGGATATTTAATGTACTTATACGTTATGTTGTTTGAATTAGTGGTTTTGTCATAAAGTAATAATATAGGGATACAATAATAAATGATACAATGGTTTTATTATCGATCATTGAATGACATAATTTTACAAAAGCTAAAATGATAAACGAAGTATTTGACAAGATATTTTTCAAACTAAATAAAACAGCGAAACGTTCAAATCTATGAATTTTCGTGAAAAAACAATATTATAAATTACTCAAGGTTCCCAAACGATGTAAGTTACAAGATAATTAAATATTAATATGAAATTATATCTATAAAAATCAATCAAAGTATGCCTTGAGGATTAGGTTACAATCTCATTCTATTTTATTTCTATTTTCACACATTTTCCAAGTAAAACCTTCTTATTCATACAATCGTTGAGTCAACGAGTTCAAATGGCTCCTTTTTTTCATTGTTTTTATATATATTCTAAAATTTATATCGGGTATACAAATAAGTTTCCACCGTTTGACAAAAGTTGACACCACCGATAAGTTATGATTATAATTGTTAGGTGTAAAACGTAATTATCGTAAGATTGGACATCTGTCAACAACATAACCTTGAAATATAATTGAATTTTTATCAGTATAATATTGGTGGGATCAGTTTGGTGTAGTGTATTACGAATCGCTCAAACTGAACCAAAAATTGAGCACTCGAGGAAAAGTACGCCCACTATTACTCCAGACAAAGTTATTCTCCTGCATGAAAATGCTCGTCCACATGTCGCGGCATCAGTCAAGACCTATTTGGAAACACTCGATTGGGAAGTTTTATCCCACCCGCGTGACTGGTTATATGTTTGGGTAAATAAAATTTAGACGACCGGTGCTTAGCAACGACAAATTCTGTAGAAACAAATAATAAACAGTTCGGTTGCCAAGCAAAGTTGGAATCTTCTTTACCGATCGGACCGATAGAGTGGGTTATCGACCCACTCCTAAATCCTCCCAACCCCACACCTATTAACAGGCATATTGAAAAATTAGGTCCATTTAGAATCGTTCTCTTAAGGACCTTAAAGATTTTTTTCTAGATTTACACATACATACATTATACGTTTGTATGATCGTAATTCAATTAACTCTATTCAATTAAATATAAAAATAAAACGCGGATCGTCTAAGATAGCTAAATGGACTAACAAATGTTGGAATTGGTATAAATTGTAACGCGTCACACGCTCGTTATTTTGAATGACAATTTAATCGCTTTCGAAAGTGACGATGCTTTAGGACATCAGTCGTGCTTTTTGACATATGACAGAATATTATCCACTACTCTAGAATACATAAGTACATGTACTAATTTGCGACTCATTTAATGGAATTTTTATCGAGATTTTCGTGCGAGTTCAATGTTTTTTTTTTCAAACATTCTTATTGCATACTACTTAGATGCTTAAGTATTTATTTATGTTACATCACTTATAAATAACATGTCTTTTTAATACGTATTTCATTCGCGATATTACGTTATGACTTATTCGCGAATACGTACAGTCGCTTATTTATAAAATGTTTTCACGTCTGTAAGGCTTAGCTTAGATATAAATATAAGTAAAAAACATTGATTTTAAAAAAACTATACGCTACAGATAACGAAGCGCATAGTATGATTGTTTTTCGTCTTTGTGGAATTATAAAATCGAAGCTCTAATTTAATTATCGATACTCTTTTTATACATTATCGGTAAAATTTATACTAGACGACGGTCAAGTAAAATACAAAAGACTTTGACCTACTTCGTAAGAAACGTGTATACCCTTCTCCGTAATGAGAGTTGAAATTCCATGTTTTATCATAATTATGCGCTGCCAGAAAATTTCAATTTCGATTCGGTATCGACGAAAAGTATGTCAAGGATACAGTCAGAGAGAAAACGATCTTCATTCGCGATGAATTAAGCCTTTGGTCGAAAGACAGAATAATGATTTGCCCGTAGCAATTTCTCGATAGTCTGTATTCGCACGACAATGAAAATAATGATCGTTTAACAGTACGTAATGAAAATAAAAGATAATTTTTATTTTAAAAAATGTTATATTAGGAACATAGTACACGCACGTGTAAGCGCCACTTTACTTTCATAATATGGCACTAAGAAATACTTTTATCAAGAAATAAAAATAGAAAAATACAAATTTATATTTCAGGAAAGGCAAGATCGATATCTATACATATTATCTAGACAATGACTAGATAATAGCAAAGAGAACAAAAATGTTGATGATTTCTATCATAAACGGTAGAGTATTATGCCGTTCGTTATAATTACTTGTGTGTCCAGACACGCGTATTATATAAAATGTCTAATTTGATCAATTATTTAAATCGATTTTAGGTTAGCTAAAGCGAGAACGCTTTACGAGAAATAACTCGACAGAATGTAAATATTGAAAAATAACATCGCTATATAACTTAATAATTACAATTATTATCCAGGGAGTAAACTTTACCGGCGCAATAATAAAAAATAAAATATTATATTACTTATGTTATAAATCGCATGCAGAGATAATTTTACATTCGATGGATTCGTACGAATATTTATCGCACCACAGATCGATATAAATATAATAAGGAAGCTTCAAATCAATTATGGTGGTACTCATAGTAAAAAAAGAAATAAGCGACTAAACGATCGAGTATATTAATACGTATCTTTATAATAAATACTAATCGTAGAAAGATTCCAATTTTAAATTAAAATATAACCTCTTATATCGAATGTTTACATTGAATTTTTTATACTAACTATCGCATAAAGAGTATTTGTATCAGCGAGTCTAAAAATTTAAATAGGATATAACCATTATTGAAATGGTAATTTACGAGCGTGAGATAACTCAAGTAAAATATAACGTCTGAATAATTAATATCAGAATTGAGATTTCACTTTTCATATAGAACCGCATCGACGTACAGAAAACTAGCCGACGGATCTACATCGATCGCTATCACTTACACTTACTTTTGCCATCGAGTAATTTTTTCCAGAGATCGAATTGTTCGCTGTACTTCACCATATGTATACTTATTCCCCTTTGAACGTTACAAGGATTGTAAGATATTCTTTTATTGAGGAATTCGCTAGCATGCATACGTCTAATCCCTATCTTGTGAGCAACGATTCCAGTCATAAAAACATCTTCGAGTTTGAGATAAGTTTGATCTAAGGCAGAATCGTACAATTTACGTACAACGTCGCTGGACAAAAGATAAGCAGGTCCCGTAGTAAAATCTGGAAATACGGGTTGCTTAAATTGCGCTTGCGACACGTAGTACTTGCTCTTCCTATTCCTAATCGGTTTCCATCTTCTGGCTAGTCTACCGAATATTACATTCTTATCTTTCGCGTGCTTGCTTATAAAAGATAGCAATCGAGGAATATTAATGAACATATCGTCGTCGGTTTTCAGAACGAACTTCACCTTGGAGCAGTAAGTATCGATCCACTCTAACATCGATATCGTTTTCAGAGTGAGGTTCGAGTAAGAATCTAAAAATTGCCCGCGTATTATGTCCCCGTACATCTTCTGTTCTCTTTGGAGTATCTTCTCGGTTTTGGAATCCGAAGTAGCACCCAGCATGAAGACTATACTAATATCCCTCCTTTGCCCGAAATGACCCCAAGTTTGTCTTATGGCTGTCCGTGCTTCTACGTGAATCGGAGCTGACATTATTATCACGACTAAGTCCATCTCATTGCCAGAATCTGGACACTTTTCCGATATCGGCACGGTGTGTCCGGCCTTGTATATGGCACGTGCAGTATCGTTGGCTACTACGACGCTCTTTCGTGTGTTAACGAGTGCTTCCGCACCTATCGAGGGTCTTTCGCTGCTCTGTTTCGTGCTCGACGAGGCGCTCGCGGAAGACAAAGACTGAGAACTAGACGACGTCGATAGCGTTGTGATCAGCGTCAAAGGGTTACTTACGTTGTGTTGTAAAAAAGAATTTAAAACTAACGTCTCGAAAGTCATATTTTTGGAAGGTATGTACTGAAGATCCGCACTTAAGTTCGAGTGATTGCGAAAGCCTTCTTGATACGCCGTGTGACCTGAAACGTATTATTCGTCCCTCAACAAAAAGGTTCCTCGAATCGAACGAATACGACGCTCTCTTCGACAAAACAAATACAACAAAAACGTTCATCCCGGTATCGAATTCCGATATCGATCCGGAATACAGAACAGTCGGGTAATCGAGCAAATTAAAGAAAATAGATCAAGGGGCATCGCGTTCCGACCATAAAATCTTTGAACGTTAGGGGTACCAGGATCAGCCGTTAACTATTATCGGTCTAGTTCGAGTCTGGACGATAACTTGGAAAAGAGACAAAATATGTTAACGATATCGGCTGACTTCGAGTACGAAGTTCGATCTTACACAATACAAAATAATGGTTTACATCCTGGTCCCCCCACTCCCCTACAAGATAGTATCGGTAGAAAAGCAGACCCCAGACACCTCGAACCTCTACTTACTGGAATTTCGTGGCACGGCGAACTGTCGCACGTCGTCGTAGGACGTGGTGCGATAATAGGCGTAGAAGGTGAGGACGATCAGTCCAAGGATGAGGGTCTGCAGAGGGCGATTACGAAGATGTAGGAACTGATACATGACGAGTTTTAGGTATTGGCTCGCGGTGTCACTCTTTTCCCCAAATCCGTTTCGACGAGCGACGATCGTGAGTTACATCATCGCGGTTGTCACGCTTCCTCGATGGTGTTGCGCTCAACAGCATCGTAGACTGGTTGGAGGATCGGCTCATCCGTGTCTGGCGTCGTTCTTCCACCTCGGGTAGAGGTTAGTCCCACACCGCGACGTAGACCCGAGCTCCTTTCATCGGCCTTCGCTGGTCCGTGCGACGCAACGAACTTACCAAGTCGTTGATCCACGACGGTCGACCAAGCCGACTCTCACCGTCCTCGAACGCCCCATTTTATCCTCGAAAGTCCGCGTTGCACTCGGTACGACGCAAGAGCCTGACGCAAGATGACGACGAGGCCCCTCGGCTTCTGCTAGCTGACACATCGACGAAACATATCGACCTAACGTGGATTCCTTCTTTCCTCGCTTGGTATCCTCTTTCGGCTAACTCTCCTCTGGATAGTTCATCTAGTTAATCGCTGCTTTCCAAGGGTGTCGCTCCGATCTATCATCGATCGTGAAATCAACAGATCTCGTTATAAAAAAATACCTCACTCGATAAGACATTTCACTAAACTTCGATTAAATTTATATCTCGTAGTCCATTGTACAGTGGGCATTCGTTAACTCTGAAAATGGGCTTTTAGTTAACCTCGTCACGGTAAAGAAAATAAAATCGAATCAAATACGTTACCTACCGTTCTTTCCCCGAAATGGAAGTTTATTACCTTGCTGCAAGTTCGTTCTATTATTTTCCAGGCAATTCCATTACGTCGGTTCGATTTTTCCAAACGCGAATACTCGGAGTTTTAGTAGGTTCGTAACAAAAGGGGATACATGAACTTGCGTGAAAATCGAATCAAGATTGGATCGGTAAAATCGATCTATTCGTTATTCATGTATCATCTGCCGGATCGGTAATATATCGGTAGTAGAAGACTTTTTAAATCATTTCACTTAGGATTGAAAAAAGATCGCGAGAAAAAGATTGATACCCTGGAGTAGAGACGTTTTGTAACGATCTTTCCAATGAAGGCAGTCTAAAGATCGCGAGATTGTCACTGTAAGTATCGCATTTTTAAAGAGTCGACAAACCATGATAATTTCTTTACATAACCATTGTCGTAAGAGACGCAAACGTTTGCATTTGTCGTAAAAATGCGCGACGTTTTGCAATTTATTGACTATCATTTTTCGTATTGAAAATGCTGATGGAGCACGATTCGAATTAAAGACAGTGACATAAGAAACTAAGCGAGCTTATTATTTCGATGACACGTTAAACATTTTATGAAGAAATATTTGTGTAATTATATTTCTTCATAAGACGCAACAAATATTTAATATCGTTACATAAATTCCAATTTAAATTCTCTTTGACAACTTTAGAAATTACTGTAATTTATATTTAAAATAGAAATAATATTACACGAATCGTATCTTTATTTAATATTATATGTGATACGTTTGATACACTGACTTCGGTAGTAATCTTTAAGTCAAATTCAAAGTCAAATTTTTAAATTAAACTCAAAAGCGTAATTTTAAATGCAAAATTAATATTCATCGCTAATATATCATAACGTATATATTATATTTCAACATTATTGCAGTCATAAACGTATTTGAGTTTGTTATTGCATCTGGACTGAACAAAATATTCGTGATCGAACAATAAAAATTTGATAAAATTCAACCGAGCTCGTCACTTCTCCTCTCTTCCGCAACGTCGAAGTGGCGCTCGTGTTGTGGCGAGTCGCCGAGGCCTGCGTAGCAGTTTTCTAGCGCATTCTTTTGTTTTCTTTGTGTTATAATTAACTTGCAAGTAATAATTGTCTACGCTGTTATTCGCAATCTTCCTTCTCGTCGTATTCCTGACGGCGAAAGAACGAGAGGAGTTGGACATATTCTGGTAATATTAACGATTGATAACCTATGTGGCTTTAATCCAACATGGCCGATCCTCGCGTCAGTCCTATCGGAGTGTTCCTTGTAAAACCGTAGGTACAGTGATAGCTAAAAGTTGCTGATTTCATCTTACTTATTTGAAAGGGATAGGAAGGAACGAAATAGAACGCTTCGCGATAGAAATTATTTGAATTAGTTCATATGATCGATCGAGTTTAACGATGCATCGGTGTATCGTTTCTTTTTCCTTCTTTCTTTTCCCTTTCGTTAGATGTAAAGAAATGCCATCCGTAATTTATGCAATCACATATAAATCCTGTTTGCACCGTATATGTTTCGAGCATTCGATATAAGAATAATTAAATAATTAATAGTAAATTGTGCTGATATATTCCTTACGTCATGAATATTATGGGAATAATACAGAATGTTTTACTTGCGAACAAGAATTTCCATGTTTATCTTTTCTCCCAAAAATTGATTTTATTAAAACAATATGCGATTGTTAATAATATATATAAATATATATTTACAAAATGAATTTTATAACAACAATAACATTATCGTTACAGCTAAATATTATTTTACATAATTAACAATATATTACGATTGTTTATTATAAAATATGCAATATAATTATGTACTGACAAATTTATAAATACGAGTAACTCTTAAATAATTAAGTTTCTTACATCGTTATTTACCGGTCAAAATACGTATGTACGCGCATGTATGTTCGGGGGTACTTTATAAGGACTATTAGCGATCGATACATAATAATTATCAACAATGAAATATCACATTATTCTTATATTACTCGATAAATCTATTTATTTTAGAATACCAACATTTACGAAATATATACTAATTTTCATGCTATGTCATTTTTCTCCCAACACCACACCTACCGACACCATGTTCCCAGAAAGAAGGGAGAGAAATAACGTATATCGTGTACTTTCTCGATCCCAATGGTAAAATATACGATGCATTATCGTTTAAATTCAATTTACGATTACAGTATAAAACACTATGCATAGAAACGATAGAAAATATATAAATAATAAAGTTATAAATGATATTATATCTTATAACATCACAATATATTAAAATTTATCTTATTCATTTACATTTGGCAGGTACATGGAAGCATGCGCTTCTGGCGTTATGACGATTTATCATACTGAATAATACGTAACAATGTATACATAAATCTGACAAAAAATATAAGTAATTCTATATTCGAACGGTACGAAAGTATTCTTAAATAAGAAAGATAGAGGAAAATAGCGAAGGTCGACGATGTTTGATTTCAAAAGGGAGACGCAGACGTAATATATTTGTCCTTTCTTATTTACATTTATTGTTTCTTTTTCCAAAAATATCGTTGTCGCAACACTCGTTGTATTCATCGATGTTTTTAAATTTAATCTTATTTTGTTATTTAGAATAAAGAAATCCGTCTTCTTCAAAATCAATCGATCGAGCGAACGGACTATATTATATTTATTTTAGGAGATGTCCACATCAATTACGTATACTTTACGTAAATAATGTTGTCGATAGAAGACGTTATTTATAACAGGAAAAAAATATTAATTTTAAATTAATTCTATGGCAACAATTAGGAGACTCGACGGCTCTTAGCACATCTGTACATCTCTTTTTCATGGTATGTTATAATTGTTATCATCGTTTACGTATTAAGATTATTTACATAATGATATTTAAGTTGGGCTTCGTTTATTTAACAATCTAGATTCAGTCGACCCGGTAAAATTGTCTCTACGTGAAATAAACTCTTTCGCGTTTTCGTTCGACCAAAATTTGGTTACTATATAATATATTTCTGAAATTAAATACCGACGAATTACGAATAATTAATATACTTGAAAGTCAAAGTACGTTCGTTATATCTCCATCGGAAAAAGCCAGCAATAATCGCGACGATAATAGTATCCATTTCCGTTACTCTTTTGCGAATCGAAATAGTATTTCAGAATTATATTTGAGCCATTCTTGTGTCAAAACGATTAGCTTTGTAGTTACTAAGGGAATTTATTTTAAATATAAGAAATTAAGAATCAGTCGAGTGCTTCGGCACCAAAATTCATAAAAATTCGGAACGTGTAGTCAGTCATTTTGGTTTCTGAACGGTTCATATAACGGTTATGGTACTGGAATGTATCATAATCTTTCTTTTTACAAAAAGGGGACCAGTTGTTCTCTAAGAATAGAAAGTAAAATAGAATATTAATACCTTCTGGTAAGACATCGTATTCTTTATCTATACTTTATAAAAAAAAGAGCTTAACAGTAATCGTGCACGCATAGCTGAATTCATTACGACTTGTAACGTCGAAAAGGTGATCTTTAAATACTATGTTCGTTCGTGTGATTTATATCGAGTGGAATTAATCGTTATCTACTTCGGCATTCTTTAATCGTAACATATTTACGGACTAAAATTGCACTACCGGCCATAAAAACGAATTCATAGAAACGAGTAACGTATACATTTAAATAGACATTTTTAACGTAATTAACATCAATAGATTTTAAAGAACACACGTTTAACAATGTTCAAAACTATAACAAAGTAGTTTCGATTTCTTTGTCGCTCTGTGCGTATAATCTAGTCCATGACTTTCCAGTCTAAACGCGTGAGTCCGGAACCATGTATGCAAATAAATAACATAAATACAACGCTATCGTAGCCTAATCCTATGGTCAATACAAAAATCGTTTCCTACATCTACCGATTGTACCCGACTAATGAACTTGCAAACGTCTAGCGTCTGGAGTGGAACGTTAACATCCAAAATACGTCGTTTCAAAAATGTATAAAGATACGTTATATGATAATATAAAAAGAAGTAAAATACGTCGATATCGATACTAAAAATCCATTATGTTTCATAACTTAGCGCCTAGTCGACAAGCTAAAGATAAGTTTGGATACTTGTAAAACGACACTCGTCGTTCCATCTTCGTAAAAATGGTCACGCTGTAACACTTACTTCTAACTACTACGTAATGGCAGTCGGTACTCGATTAAACGCTTGGATCCGAATGAAAAAAGAAGAGGAGAGGCAAGAAGCGCGAATTTACTAGGACAAAAGATCGTTTCTTTGACTCCCATCGGGGGGTAAGACGGTGACGAAACTCTCGGTCTCGCTATCGCTCGCACTGAAGTTCGTCCTTTCGAGAAGACATTCGTCCTGCCTAGCGACGAGGGACCGCAGATATTCGTTCCTTACCCTGAGCTCGACTCCGGAATCCAAGCTCTTGGAGAAGCACGATACGTCCGAGAGCCTTCGGAAGTTGCCGAAGAAGACGCTGTCGGTGCCGATGCTTTCGGCGCCGCTTTCACTGGCACCGTCGCACACGGACTCGGTCTCGTCCGTCTCGGAGACGCTGCTAACCTCGTGTCCCAAGAGTCGCTTGTGAGAACCATTGCTATCCGTGCTGCTCAGATATCCGCTGTCCTCGATTTTCGATTGCTTCTTAAAAGCGCTCAGAAGCGACCCCTTCGTCGGATACTGATTTCGTTCCTTTTCGGCCACGCGGGCTCGCGAGTTGCACTCCGGCAGTCTAATCTTCTCCTGGCAACAATCAATGCCTCGGCGTTAACCCCTTAACCTACAACTATGGGCATACGATGGTCGGGCCAAACGTAAATATTTTCGTTTTTATAAACGTTACAAACGTTTTCAGGCCAAAATTCTCGAACTCAAATCGTAGGTTAACCCCTTGCCTTACGATTTAATTTCACAGAAACATGCGTGTGGAGACTATTCAATTTTAATGCAACTCTGTGCGGATGTTATCTGAACATAAGATAAAATATTTAAATTTTAACGAGTATATTTATAAAAATATGGATTTTATTTCATTCGTAGTAAAACAT